>CAOJCO010571794.1:0-10615 GCA_948330635.1 Euphorbia biselegans | reverse complement strand
TATATATTCCATGTTATAGAATACTTGTATTTGAATGATTATTACCTCTTTGGTATTTAAATGTTTTAAATCTATTATGATGATTTCGAGCCTTCAGAGACTATTTTAAAACTTATGGTTGTTGGCTAAGAAATGATTTTTGGTTTTCAAACTCTGTTTTGAGAAATTTATTTTGAGATATTGGATTGAGTTTGATATGAGAGTTATTTTGGAGATAAGACCATAGTGGCACCCATTGAATTTTGGTTTGAATGAAGTTTTTGCTTCTTATTGTTGCGTTGTTATTGGAAATTGCCGGACTGCAGTTTTTCAGGTATATGGACAGCAAATTTCCCTTGTATTATTGACTGACCTCTTCATTAGTAGGGGACTGCGGTTTTTCCTTTACTAATGATGGATCTCCTTGGCTGCAGTTTTCGTCGCAGGTGGTTTTGTCGTTCTCATTGAATATGGGACTGCGGTTTTTCCTCTATTCTTGGGAGAGTTTGGCCATACTTAGACATGTTTGATATTAATTTGGGTGGACTGCGGTTTATCCACCACGAGATCCGGGGACTGCATTTTTTCTCCAAGCGTCTGTTCCAATGCAATGTGATAGTACTGAGCTATGAATTTTGAGATTTTCCCTAGACTTCTGTGTTTATTTGAATTTTAAAGTTTACTTGTTTCTTAAAATATTATCTCTCACGAAATGTTATTTTATTAAAATATTGTTTTCTTGAATTTTCTATGAGACCTTCGAAAATTGTTTGACTTTTATATGCCTTAAGTTATGTTGTTTTAACATGAACGATTTGTTTAATTTTAAGTATTTAAGTACGGATATTGTAGTTACTCGTCACTAAGTGGCGATTATTTTTTTAGATTTTGCAGGTGATGTTTAAACCATGTGGTGCTTTGGGGGAAAGAGCGAGAGACGCTTAGTTTTTATTTATTAATTTTTTGTAATAAAATAGATTTAACTTTGGTGGTTACGACGTTAAGTTTATTTATTTAAAAATTTTGTTACTTTTTTTTTTGTCTGACGACTCAACTTGTGCATTATTTTTCTGCCAATACACGTTTCTTAACTCGGGTCGTTACAATATAAATAAGAAATATATTGCTAGACTTCACGCAATTGGAGCGTTGGGAACTTTTGACTTTAAGTCAATCGATACGTGCGAATCTTATTTAAAAGGCAAAATGACCAAGGCATACTTCAGCAAGACGGTTGAGAGGGACAGTGGGCTATTAGACCTATTAAATTCAGATATGTAGGCCTATGACCATAAGGGCTAGATCTGATTTTAGATACTTCGTTACTTTCACCGATGATTTCAGTAGATATGGTTATGTCTCCCTAATGAAACATAAATCATAGACCCTTGATCGCTTCAAGGATTTTAGAACCGATGTGGAATACCAACATGGAAAGACGATCAAAGCTCTTCGATCTGATCGAGGAGGTAAGTATATAAGTTAAGAATTTAACTCACATTTGAGAGAGCATGGGATACTATCGCAACTCACTCCTCCTGAAACACCTCAATGCAAAGGTGTGTCCGGAAGGAGTAATAGTACCCTACTAGACATAGTCCGCTCAATGACGAGTGATGCCCCACTCCTAATATCATTTTTAGGTTATGCATTAGAGATAACAGCTTTCACACTGAACTGTATACTGAGGAAGGTGATTGTGACTACACCATATGAAACACGGTGGGGCTAAAAGCCTAAGGTTTTGTTTTTTAGGATTTAGGTCTATTTTGCATATGTCAAGAAAATGGTAAATGAAAAACTGGAGTCCAAATTGGTCAAATTCCTATTTATGGGTTATCCAAAGGAAAACTATGGGTTACTACTTCTATGACCCGACAGAGAATAGACTATTCATAGCTAGGAGGGGTCATTTCTTAGAGGAGGAGTTCCTTTCTAAGAAAGAGAGTGGGAGTAAAATTGAACTCGATGAAGTTTAAGATCCATGATCTTAAGAAGAGAACTCGGCTACTAAGGCAGCTCCACTAGAGTTCACTTCACCATAAATGGCTTACAGCAACTCTCTGAAAGTGTTACCTAAAGCCTCTTAAGTGTTGCCATAGAGGAATAGGTAACATTTTGTTGAAACAAAGGAGTTGGTTTTTTTGTTGTTGCTAAAGGGTGGCTATGGCATCATTTTTTCTTACTTCTAGCAATACATATAAAAACTTTTCCAAAGGCATCTTTAGCAACACTATTATACTCTTTGACAACAAATTATAGTGTGTTGCTTAAAAAATTTAAGCGTAACCAAGTGTAACGTCTTGGACAGCAATTGCAACACTTGTATATACAATTGCAACACATTTATCGTAACGATTTGAATAATAATTGCAACACTTCCATACATACTTGCAACTCTTTCTTATAATACTTTAGATAGCAATTGCAATACTTCTATATATAAATGTAAAGCTTTTTGGCAACCATTTTGTTTCAATTGTAACAATTTTAAAAAAATTTGCAATGCTTTTTATAGTTAAAAATTATAAAAAGACTTTATTTTATTGTCTATTGTAATACTTACATTTATTTATGGAAATGATTTCGTACAACCTTTTTAACAATAGAAATTTTTAGCAACAGCGTAAATAGCAAATGAAACATTTTTTTATAATGGAAACACTTCTATATTTACACGTTTAAACATTAATGGCAATTCCAACACCTATTCATATAAAAGTGTTTCTTCATACAATAGTTTCAAAAATATACTAATAATTAGAAATTCTTCAAACCGATGGACACTAGCACAAAATTCTTCAAACTAATTAGAAACAATAAGGGCTTCCAACTGATGGACACTTAACGTAGCAACACAAAATTCTTCAAAATCCATTCTTCTGTATTGAAGTGCATTTAGTTGTAGTGAAAAAAAAAATTTAAACAGTAGATAAAATAATTAAAAATCCGCAACGGAGCAGCTTAAAACTCCGGCATTATTACTTTAACCATAACAAAAAAATATCAACTATCTATTTTGCTGCAACCACAACTTTCTACTTTCATATCTCTCTCATCTTTTTTAGTCCAACACCTGCCTAATATTTCCTTGGACCGCTTTTGGAACATGATCCATATACTGAGGCTTTATTATGGCTTCAAGGACGTGATTATGTCTTTCGTAAAAAGAGAAACAGATGAAGTTAGGCATGTGATGGTCTATTAAATTATTTAAATAATTATATAATTTGTTAAATATATCAATTTTATAAACTGTGACAGTCAGTCATTGAATTGTCATACACATCTGTAAAGATATTTTCATACCAGTGATTCGCTGCCAAGCATAATCTATCCTATTTTTTCTTTAGCAGTGTTGTAATATGTTAAAAAACCCCATCGAAATTACATTTTCTAGAAAGTTGATAGCCTCTTCTACTTTGATCCAGGATGTACAGAGTAAATTCTGCCTGTATTTTAGAATTGGGATCCGTTGTTTTCACATCCGCTAACACCAAATACAATAAAATATGGGTTCCAGATCCAATGCCTTTTCCTTTAGGATACAGGATTGTCTTCCTGAAATCAATTCAACATATCAAAAGGCTTTGTTCCAAGAATTTCTGTGAAATTCACCTCCTATAAGTATTAGTTCTTATACCATTTTTTTGCCGTGCAATAAACGTGTTCGATTCGTTGCGTCCTGTATTTAACTTGGACATGTTTTTGATCCTCCAGACATGCATAACAGCAGAAGTAGTGTTAATCATTTATAAGTACTCCCCTCTTCCTGTGCAGCGTTCTTTATGGATAAATAACTCCGCTCTGAAAATACAGCTATCGTCGATAACACACCCATTTTTACAGTTTTAGATGATGCAAATTAAATGAATTCAACGTATCCCCCCTTGCAACCTCATCCTATGGTCTAAAAGTTAAGAATTGCTTGATTATTTGGTCTAAAAGAAAGGGACAGGGAGAGAAAGTTGCCTGAAATTGATATCGGTGTCTGTATTCTGGTTGAGCAAGAAGAAGCGAACAATGATATGGAGTTCCCAGCCAGGTTAAAAAGAAGTAATGTCTACCATTGCTATGTAGAGAGAGAGGTGGTCGGTCACATTCTTGCTTTTCATTTCCTTTGGAGTATAGGACAAATTTCCTGTGGAATAAACAGCAGAGTTGAAGAAATATCAAATGATTATATTATACAAGGAAAGTATAAAAAGATGCCATTGGTAGCCGCCAGCTTGAAAAACCCCTGATTTATATTTATCGATGGAAACGGCAGAATAGGATTGTATCTTAAAAGTGTAATTGGTTGGGATTGAGTTGGAGAATAATGCAAGCCCTACAAATAAGAAAGTGAGATAATTAAGCATTTAAATGAAAATAAAATGAGCATAATATAATATTGAGTTGGGTACCATCTTGAGGTGCAGAGACACTGATAATATTGCCTATGATCCTACAATAATTATAAGTTAAAGGTGAAAAAAAGGGAACTTATTATATGCAAATTTATGATATTCCAAACTTGTAATCTCATAGCAGTTCTTTACTTCAATATCATTTTTAAAATAGAATCCATATCGTTGCTTCAACAAGTTTATTTCTGTAATATAATATATTCTCTCCTAAATCACAAATTCAGCTTTCAATTTGGATGAAGTGGCTGAAAGCTTTCTCCAAATAATAATTTATTGGTGTAAAAAAAAATTAAATTTTCATGTAGTAGAATTTATCTGCTTTGACGCATCCTGGATCCTTAATTAACTTCACTTCTATATTAATTCTATACATGTACCCAAAGCATGCTGGATTTGCCAACTCCAATGCATCCGTATCTCTCTTTAATTTTTGGTACCCCTTTGATACACTTGAAACTCCCACCATTTTCATATTAATCTAACCAAATAATTGAAATACAACTTTACAAATCCACCCAATCTATATACCATTCTATGTTTTAGTATCTGAATGTTTCAAAGCTATGATATTCTTTGTTCCACTTTGTGGATGCTTTAATCAAAATTTTTAGTTACATAGCTATAGATAGGTTAATTTAATGCTGAAATACCACAGTTTTCTCGCCAAATCTTTGTCTATAGCTAGAGAACTTGGTTTCTCTATGCTGCTGTCTATATAATACTCTTATGGGAGTAGTTCTACATAGCATGTGGTTGCTGCTCCCTACGATATATATACAAAATTTATAGAGAGAAGTTATCAACTACTTAAACTTGTTGAAGTTAATTCCACAGAAAATACCTGTGGGAATGGCAAAATACTTTTCATTTGCAAAATTAGTGAGAAAAATATGGTTTCTGTAAAATAGTAATAGGAGGAGAGCATACAATGGAGATACATATCTTAGTCTGCAAATCGATATTATTAGAAGCCATATGTCTGAAAGAAGGATTGAGAAACAGAGACTTATCAACCCAAATGCCATTGGCGAACGACAAGTGATGTCCACCAAAGCCACTACCATCCTTGATCAATTCAAGAAGGTGGAGAAAGAATTTGATTCATTGAGAAAGCCCTGCAGAAGAGAAATGGAAGGAGGATGATAAAAGACAATGCGAGTGGGTGAGGCAAATCGATCTGCATCAGGAGCGGATCGGCAGGAGGCTAGGGTTTCAAGGGGTGAAGAAAGTGCTCTTTTCCACTTCAACAATCTAATTGTGGGTTTTGGGATTACGTGGTGTCTTTTAATTAGACGTGTTCCTCTCAATAAATTTTTTTTGTAATATGACACTATATATTTTTTTAAACTCACACACAAACTAATATATATATATATATATATATATATATATATATCTTCTTTTCTAGAATTTTATTCAAATCGAAATTAATATTCATAATTAAAAAAAATTATATTAGTTTAAAATATTATAAATATAGACATTTATGTTACAATATTATTAATATAAAATTTAATTATTTCAATTAATATTTTTTTAGTGAATATAAAAATATTTATTATTTTGTAAAAATAAAATAAAAATTATTAAAATTGTATTTAGATAAAAAAAAATTTCCACCTAGTTTTTGCAACACTTTGTATAAAAAGTGTGAAAATGTTGCAAAAAGAATGTCATAAGCACATATCATTCTATTTAATGCAACGTTTTTCTAAATCTGTTGTCATTGATTTAAATTTTACCAAACATATTGCAACACTCATGGGCAACACTTAGATTATGTGTTGCTACAGGCCATTTATGGTGTAGTGGTTAGTGGAAGTGGGCCCAGTAACACATGTACCTAGAGAGTCTAATAGAGTACGTCAACATCTAGAGAGAGATGGATTTATTGTGGACGAGGATGGGGATCTTATGATCTTTGATCATAAAGAACCCACATGCTATCAGGAGGCCATTTTTGGCATTCACGCAGATAAATGGCACAAGGCCATGGAATCTGAGATGCAATCCATGCACGATAATCAAGTGTGACACTTAGTTGATCCAGCTAAGGGTGCTAAGGTGATTGGATGTAAGTGGTGCTATAAACCTAAGGCAGATAACACCTTCAAGGGTCGTTTAGTGGCAAAGGGGTTCAAACAAGTTCAAGGAATTGACTATGATGACACCTGTTCACTAGTAGCATTGCTCATGTCCATTAGGATACTCCTGGCCATAGCAGCATGGTATGACTATGAAATATGGCAATGGACGTTAAAACTACTTTTCTGAATGGAAAGCTACTCGAGGATGTGTACATGACACAACCTGAGGGTTTTATCGATCCTGAGTACCCTAACCAGGTCTGTAAACTTGATAAATCCATTTATGAATTGAAGCAAGCATCCCAGTCTTTGAACTAGAGATTTAATGAAGCCATTAAAGAATAAGGTTTCATTCAAAATCTCGATGAGCCCTGTGTATACAAGAATATGACTGAAATTATTTCAACATTCCTTATACTATATGTGGATGACATCCTTCTTATCGGTAGCGAAATACCAATAATGCAAGGAGTGAAGCAGTGGTTGGGTAAGTGATTCTCAATAAAGGATTTAGGGGTAGCTGAGATGATTCTTGGGATCCGGATATATAGGGATAGATTGCATCGGATTATTGGGCTATGTCAGAAGACGTCATTAATAAAGTTCTGAAACATTTCAACATTGAAAAGGCTAAGAAGGGTTTCTTGCTGGTGTGCCGTGGGTTGAAACTTGGTAAGAATGACTCTCCTCAAACAAAAGAAGAGACAAAGAGGATGATGTTGATTCCATATGCTTCGGCTATTGGAACCATCATGTACTCCATGTTGTGTACGAGACCTGATGTTGTATTTGCACTAAGTATGACAAGCAAGTACCAGTCTAATCTTAGAGAGAACCACTGGAGTGCTATCAAGGAAATCCTTAAGCACCTTAACAGGACTAAGGATTATTACTTAGTATATAGTGGTCAAGATGAATTAGTAGTCAGTGGGTACACCGATGCTAGTTCCTAAACCAACTAGGATGAAAGCCAGTCGTATTCTAGTTTCGTGTTTCTCCTTAATGGTAGAGCTATTAGTTGGAGATACTCAAAGCAGCCCACCATTGCAAGTTCTGTTGGGGACCAAATACAGGCCCGAAAAATCATTGGGTGTGCGAAAGCCTTTTAAAATTTTCTGGATCCGATCCCCAGGAGACCGATTGGGTGATTCCGTCGGATTTAACTCCTAATCTATTAAATGTAACCATTAGGGTTCCTAAACTAAAAGAGGGATCCAAGGATTACCTTAATCTTTGGAGAGAAACCGCTGGATCTCTTTCAATCCGACCACAGAGTAATACGCGGAATACTCTGGGCTCGTGAATCTATGCTAACGGAGTCCAGGCTGATCGAAAAGGGGATATGGAACTGAGCCAAGTGACCAAAAGAATTTTCTTCCCTCTCTTCCTCACTTTTTCAAAAAATACAACTAAAGGGGCTAGGGTTTCAGCTCCAAAATTAAGCTTATATATTGACTGCAAAAACCCTACTTGGACTAGGTAGGAAAACACAGACTGTGGGCTTTTCCTGCAGTCCATTTATTTTGATCGGTCCAATTAAAATTTACCGAAGTAAAATATTATTTCATATATGTTCAAATTAAATCCATACATTATATTTTATTATTCAATTTCACCGAATTGGTAATTTGATCAATTAATTTAAACTATGAATTTATTTAATTAAAATATGTTAATTACGTAATTGAATTTATTCAAAATCCAATTAATTCTAATTGCACATATAACTAATTAAATACCATTCATAATAAATTAATTTAATTAAAATTATATATAATTTATTTAATTAAATTATTCACCATGTGTAATTTAATTAATTATTAATTAATTTAATAACTACATATGAATCTAGTAATTAAATAATTTAAATTTAATTTTCTATTAATTAAATCAAATATGATTTCTTCAATCCATATTTATTTAATTAATTCGATCAGGCTAAATAGACCAAACTATTCACAGCCAGTATCCCTTTGGGCAATATCCTTGTGGGACTGTCTTTATGTTGGCAGCAGAACTTAATCCTGCAGACTATTAGTGGGTTCTGGCAAACGGACAATAGCCCCCAATTAAGATAGCTTGCAGTATCTCAAATAGAGATTAACCGTTCCAGTAGCTATAACTTGTGTTATCCTTTACCAACTGATCATCTGAAGATATGTAAATAGTAAGGGGCATGGAGCCGTAATCTAGCACTACTAAACCTTCCTTAATCTAGATTAGATTCTCCAGGCAAATGAGTACCTAACTTATTTAGGTGCAGCCGTGCACTCTCAATCATAATCCATCAAGTGGCTGGTGATATCATCTCAGTCGTAACTGAGTAGTAATTCCATCGACATATTACCATCACTCACATGTTCACTGGCCCACCCGATCATACCTGTATTTGCATCATGTTACAGATACGTTAGGTGTATATCAAAGTGTATGAGATTCCATGCAGTGATGTAATGTCCTCAGGTCTAAGGATAAATGAGCCCTACCCAAGAAACGTATTAATAACGACTTCACCATGTAGTGTTTTCTGTGTGGATTTGTCCAGTACCATGTGGGGTCTACATCTACCCGCATCCTTGATTACCTCATAATCAACCGATGCACATGTTTATTGTTCTATTCATTCCCATGACCTAGAACAAGCCTGGGAACTATAGTTTATGATTAACAATCAATGGATATTCTATTTATTATCTAGTGCAAGATATAATCAAATAGATTAATGCCTTTATTTCATAACACTTAATGTATATTAATGCAAGGTAAACTACTCAATGCATAATATACAAAAGAATCTATGCCTACGGACTAGGGCACACCAACAATCTCCCACTTACGCTAGTGCCAAGTAGGGATGGCCCTAATCCCCATCGATCTAGTATGAACTTGATGCTGGGAAATTACCAACATCTTGGTTGAGGGATCTGCGACATTATTCTTCTTGTCCACCCTCTGAAGTGCAACATCACCTCGATCCACGATCTCTCGTATCAGGTGAAACTTTCTAAGTGCATGTTTGAATTTTTTGTATGACTGGGGCTTCTTAGCATGTGCGACAGCCCTGTTGTTGTCATAAAATACCATTACTGGGTCTTGGATGGTGGGAACCACTCCTAACTCAGTAATGAATTTTCTAATCCAAACAGCTTCCTTTGCTGCATCACATGCCTCTATGTACTCAGCCTTCGTAGAAGAATCTACAATGGTAGACTACTTTGAGGATCTCCAACGAATGGCTCCACCATTAAGGAGAAACACGAAACCAAACTGTGATTGGCTTTCGTCCTCGTCGGTCTGGAAACTAGCATAAGTGTATCCACTGATTGCAAATTCATCCTGACCACCATATACTAAGTAACACTCCTTAGTCCTGTTAAGGTACTTGAGGATGGTACCTGCTAGTCATACTTAGTGCGAAAGCGAAATCAGGTCTCGTACATAACATGGAGTACATGATAGATCCAATAGCCAAAGTGTATAGAATTAACATCATCCTCTCCCTCTCTTCCTTTGTTTGAGCAGAGTCCTTCCTACTAAGTTTCAACCTATGGCACACCGATAAGACAAACTTCTTTACCTTCTCCATATTGAAATGTTTCAGAATTTACTTTATGTACATCTCCTGATATAGGCTGAGAAGCTGACGCGATCTATCTCTATAGATCCGGATCCTGAGAATCATCTCAGCATCGCCTAAATCCTTCATCGAAAAGCACTTACCCAACCACTGCTTCATCCCTTGCAGTGTTGGTATATCACTTCCGATAAGAAGGATGTCGTCTACATACAATATAAGGAACGTTAAAGTGCCTTCTTCCACTTTCTTGTATACACAGGGCTCATTGAGATTTTGTATGAATCCATATTCCTTAATGGCTTCATTAAATCTCTGATTCTAATACCGGGATGCTTACTTCAGTCCATAGATAGACTTATCAAGCTTGCAAACCCGGTTAGGGTACTCAGGATCGATAAAACCCTCAGGTTGTATCATGTACACGTCCTCGAGTAGCTTTCTATTTTAACATCCATCTACCATATCTCATAGTCGTACCATATAGCTATGTCTAGGAGTATCCTAATGGACTTGCGCATCACAACTGGTGAAAAGGTTTCATCATAGTCAATACCATGAACTTG
>CAOJCO010566761.1:0-22215 GCA_948330635.1 Euphorbia biselegans | reverse complement strand
GGCCCCTAGCTTACTTCCCCTTTGAAGTAGCTTTACCGGGGTACGCTTGAGCTGAGCAATCTAGGTTCTTAGCTCTTAGTCTAGTCTATCTCTTTTTTCTCGACAGTAAATCGCCCTTCGAATCTTATATGATATTTTTATAAAGCACTACTCCTTCTCGATGCTACTCTCTATCAACAGATGAGAGAGCAAACATGGACTGCTTGAAGGGCAGGTTTTGGCCCATGTGCAGAGTCTGACGAAAGCAAAGAGTCAGACTTCTAAGAAAACCTTTCTTCTTCTCTATGTGGATAATATGATTCTCATCTGGAGATGAGGTTGTTGGCATCCAAGAGTTGAAGCCATTCAACGCCCCTCTCTTCTGGACCTTCTTATTTAGCCCGCTGCTGAGAGGAACTTGATTAACCCGCCGAGAGAACCAATCTCTGGTAAGCAGTCAACAGGGCAGCAAGGTCAGGCAACAGAGGTTCCAAAAGAAAGATCAGTCTATTCATAGCACCCAGCACCCGGCAGTCCCTTACCTATAGGAAAAATTCTGGTTTCCGGATCCAATTGCGGTATCGTCTTTGTCTGCTGCTGCTAAGGCAGTCGCAGGAGAAGCGTTGAAGAAGCTGTAGTTTAAGGCATTGATCGAAAAAACCCTATTCTATTAGCTTAGTTTCCCAGTAACCTTTTTACCTAGGTTTCCTCAAAATCCAATCTATTGCAGACTCGTCGGTTTTAGGACGACTCACCACTAAAGACCAGCTTCACAGGTGAGTTTCCCACGCCCGGAGTAAAAGCCCCTTTTCGAGGCTCTGGTTTCTGGTTCTTTCTTATGCCGAAAAGAGCTCTTTCATTGAGAAGTTGGTCCTGGAGCTGAAAGAATTTCTTTAGTTCACCCCGCAGCTAAGAGCTAAGGCAGTCGCAGAAGAGCTTGTTTCATAATCAGATCAAGGAATTGGGACAACCCAAGCTAAGGATGATGCAAAACCTTTGGCACCAGCTAAGGCGACCTCCTGCGCAGGGTAGATGAAAGGTATGCCCATTGTACCCGTGGTTGGTGCATTCATTGATGCAAGTCCCGGATCGATCTATTTATTCTTTCGGCTAGCCGTATTCATTCCTCTTGTTCATATTCTTCCTTCCGGAGTTGCCCCCCCTCTTTCTAATTTCTATTTTCGTATAGAAAGAAGTCTGGGCGCTTTTACTAAGCTTCCGGAACTCCTCAACAAGAGCCTAAGCTCCGGCTTGGTCCTTTCCTTTCAACTAAATTCTGGTTGAGAACAGAATTATGGGGCGTGGATGCCCTTCCTGGCTAAAAGAATGGCTATCGATCTTGATTGAGTAATGACTACACATTGACTGCAGAGCAAAGCAGAATGAAGCTAGTGATGCTATATGCTTAACAGACCCAATTCGAACCTAATGATGTACTTCAGCTTTCTTTAATTTGATTCAAATTCTAGCTATATGAGACTGGCCTTATTTAGGACTGGAAGGAAGAGAGTATTACGAATTGCTCTATTTGATCTAGTCTCGATAATGGAAGAGACTCGTGCATACAAAATTCATCTAGTGAAGTAGGAGTTTGAGAGGCACATTTCCTTCTGAGCTCACAGACCTCTCTGAGGCAATTACTTTCTAGCCCTCATCCACAGGCAGGCACAACAACTGCAGAACTAACCCATCCTTCTCACTTCACTCCTCTTGCTTGGAACTGAACTTCAAGCTGGTAACTTCACTTCGCAAGCTTCAAAGCGGGATGCTTGCTAGACTGATAAGCCAGAGAGGGAAAGGAGGGTTCAGCCACTAGACTAAACTAGTGCAGTGAAAGTCAGTAGCTTTATGCTTTTGAATATGACTCTCACTGGGCAAGAAGAAATTACGAAAAGAATGAGGAATATAACCCAAGAGAAGAAAATGAGCTTTCCACTTACTTCTTTCAGTGAGTTCATTCCTTTTTCTCTCATCTTTCGCCGATATTTCTTTGCTAGCCGAGGAATTCTATTCAATAGTAGCGGCTCTTGACTATTTGCATCTTTCTCTTAGTTGGCACTACCTGGCACTTTCCTCATTAATAACCTAACAAGAGCACTCGTAAAGGCCGACAAATGGATGGTAAGAGTCTCCGTGTTTCAAGCAGCAATGAGAGCAGCAGTTAGTTAGTTCCTGCACCTCGAAAGGGAGCGAAGTGACTCCCGGGTAGGATGGACAAGCAGAAGGTGAAGGCAATAGAAGAGTGGGGAGTCCCCGTGACCGAGCTACGATCAGTTCTTGGCCTTTTGAACTAATACCGTCGGTTCATCACTGGATATACTCTAGGAAGTCTGACTTCATGAGCTAGCAAAGAACCCGACAAAAACAAGTACAGTAGCGCTTTCAAAAAGCTATTTGATAGAGTATAGCCGCGGAGACTACTTGCATCAGGGTAAAGCCCCCCTTTCTCTTTAGAGATAGGACAAGGGCCTAGCTGTTTTATTGAGAGATTTCGGCACCTAAATAATTAGCTGCGATTTCACTACGATCTTATACATGCAAGCCGTGAGCCGCCTTCTAGCCAGGGGTCCTTCCTGGGCCCATGTACTCCATCTACGAAAGCAGCCGTCGTACTCTTAAGGTTGCTGGAAGCGCTTGTCTAAGGCGGTGCTTTTGTGTTCTTTTCAGTAGTTGCCATTGATCGTCCTTCAACTGAGGACGCTCACACTCTCGTTGACACGAATGATTCAGTTACCGTTGGTGAAACTGATGAGTACGGGAATCCCCATTTGCCTGCGGGGCTCTTCATTCTGAAAGCATGGATTGCTTCTGAGAGCCTAGTTCTCTCGGATCCCATACAAAAGATGAAGAAAGGGATTTTACGTCACAGCAAAACTAACTTCGCTCGCCTTGGAAATCGGCGAAAGATAGCAAGCGGACAGCGATTCGGGTTCCTATGCAAAAAGAAGATGCTCAGCAAGCCAACCTCGTACACAGAACGAACAAACTCGGGCTCAGCCAGGGCCCTCCTACTCTCTTCCATCAAGAGAACAGCTCCATCCCTCAATCACCCTATACGGGATGCCGGACCGGAATCCGCCTCTTCTCGGTTGGTTGAGAAGTACCCATCTCCTTTTTAGTAGGGGAACCATTTGCAAGGGAAGAGTCAGCAAGAGCAGCCCAGAGATGAGAGGAAGAGGATCAGTATCCACTGGTTTCAGTAGTAGGAGTTGCCCATTGTTCACCGAAGTCGTCAGAAAGGGAATCCTATCACCTTTCAGTGGACAAAGAGGCTAGGTGCTAGGTCCCGTGATCGGCTAGAACAGCCGCCCGGCTTGATGAGTCAATAGCACTTTTCGAAAGGTCGTCTGCAAGGCAGGATCTAGATTCCATGGGATCGTGGACAGGAATTCTTCTTGGTCCTCTTTCTTTCTTTGTCAAATGGGCAAGACATCAGAGGTGTAGCGACTACGGTAGTTGATGTATGAATTCCGCCCGCTGAGAAGCTACTACTATTGCTGCTGGTCTAGGAAAAGATTTACGATTTGGTCCTTCTTCATGACTCGACGACTTCGGCTACTCAACCTGATTGCCTTTCTTGCCATGCCTGGCCGGAGCCGGGATTCTTTTCAAGCCTTAAGACGTCTTCCAGAGAAAGGCTTCGTAGCAGACATAGTCAGACTCAGCCTTCCATGCTATACTCTTAGCAGTAGCAAAGTAGGGATGAGGCGCGTTAGCCTTGAAAGTCAGCAGGAAATCCCACGCTTAGAGGTCTCGGTGTGGTATTCCACATTTGATAGCTTGCACTAGGCTTTCATGTACAACTTTATAGGCATAGATAGAAAGTCCTGGTGAGACTATACCGTCTCAGATATCGAGTACCTTATATTTCCTTCCTTACAGGAAAACTATATAAGATAAAAGAAAGCGCGAACTCGTACTTCGCTACCGGAGCTAATTAAGAAGCCTTTGACGAGCTAAGTAAGGAGTACGATTTACTTGTTAGACTGTAGAGCGTCTTCCACGCAGAAAGCAGAAGCGTAGAGCTCCGACTTACGAGCTAGGAGCTAAGTAACGAGTGAAGCAGCTCGACTGAAAGGTTATGTAATACACTCGACCGTAGGGAGAGGAGAGGATCGGAGCACAGAGGCCTGATTTCCTTAGTGAAATAGAGAGAGAAAGGCTAGATTTCAATGGGGGTTTGGAGGGAGATGTGGATATTCATGATAGGCTTTTGGCCAGATAGTAGGGATTAGGACAGAGACTGGATAGCAATGCACGATTGGCGGCCGGGGTGACGAAAGAATGGGAAGAAGGTAAGGGATGGCTTGTTCAATTCATAACGTTGTTTTTGAAGTCAGAGTGAGTTCCTGAGTTTAGAATTGAGGTGAGATATGAAGTGACTCTGCTGAAAGGAGAGGGGAGGGGATAGCGGATTCTATTGAGGTTAGATAAGGAAGCTGATGCGTCTGCTTCTCGTTACGGAAAAGCCTATTATGAATATAGCTATTCCCCCACCCGGTTGTTTAGCCGGACGAAGTATAAGGAGTCCTACCATGATGTTAAATCGTAACTTCTAACTCTCTAGATTAGCTTGGTAGCCCTGGCAAGGGCAGCCCCATCAGTGTTCAGTTTGGATCACCCAACAGGAGGTGCTCTCCAGCCAATCATGGAAAGAGATTTGTTGGGCCTAGCACTCGAAAGGGCCAAAGCATGAAATTCATAGGCTATGGCAAAACACGTTTTCACAGTATAGGTCAGGTCCAAAGGAGCATTCTGGAAAATGGCTTGGTTCCGATTATACCGGAGTTTAGAGCAAACAATTGGAAAAAGGACAGCCCAAAGAAGATTCCGGGCCGTGATATCAATTCTGGATTTCAAATTTAGCTTTAACCAGTCATCTAGGGGTTTAGAGAAAGAGTGGATCAAAGGATCCGGAATAGAAAGAGCATTCCAAACCTATTTCGCAGCATCACAGTCCCTCAGAATGTGCAAAGTAGTCTCAGTCGAATTAGGACACCTAGTGCAATTGTTCTCACTAACAATATGTCTATGGTGCAGGAGGTCCCTAGTAGCTAGTCTGTCTTGAGAGGCAAGCCAGAGGTGGGTCCTATAGTGAGCCTGGGTCTTCCAAACCCAATTACACTGGGCCACAGGACGGGGGTTGCCCATGATCTTTTCAGCGATGTCATAGGCCGACTTGGAGGTAAAGTCACCACTAGCAGAGTGAGCCCAAGCCCACGAGTCCTGACCCTGAGCAGGGACAGCCGCAGATGAATCCAATAAGATGGTCAGGTAACGAAAAGGACAGCTTGTGTAAGGCCCACGGCCCATTGGTCTCACGGAGATTGGACACAGAAAGGGTAAACTCTTCCTGGGTAAGAGGTCCAGCAATGAGGTTTCTAAGCGGACCAGGGCCAATCCAATTGTCAAACCAGAGGCTAATAGAGAACCCATCCCGGACAGTCCATTTGACCCCTTGAATCATGGTATCTCTCCCTTTCACCATGCTGGCCCAAGTGTAAGATTGATTCTTTTTTTTCTCCAGTCCCAGCAGTGCCCATGTATTTGGAATTGTGAGTTTTTGCCCAGGCACTATTTGGGCTCCTAAGGAAACGCCAATTCAGCTTAGCCAGAGCCAGGGAAGCAAGGTTCCTATACTTAGCTTTCTTGAGGGATAGACCACAAAATTGCTTAAGTTTTTTAACCCTGTCCCAGAATGGAAAGCAATGGATGAGCTCCACAGAGGATGCTATCCGAATCCCACGTTGATTCGTAATCGAAAGTAATGAAGCCAACAAAGATGGCTAAGAAGGAGTACAGTACTTGGGACAAGTGGCTGATCGGGCAATCGATGATGATGAGCCAATGAGCTTTGACTTCCCGGATTCCAAAGGCTATCCTGGATGCCTACCAAACTCAGTGAAGAAGCGAATCTTACAGTCCATTTCAGTCGTCAGGCGGCCTTAGGATAGAATGTTTTCCACTGCGGTCCCCCGCTGCCCTTATTAAACTGCGACCACTCCCGGCACACTTGCTATATTCTTTTCTTTTTCTTCGTGATCATGGTATTGTACATCGTCTTTCTTGTCCTCACACTCCACAGCAGAATGGCACTGCTGAGCGTAAGCATCGATATTTGATAGAGGTCGCTCGGGTCTTATTATTTCAAGCTGGTATGCCTGATAAATATTGGCTTGAAGCTTGTTTGCTTGCTTGCTACTCTTCTCCTTTCACTCTGAAAGCACTCTACTTAACTTTATGACGTCTTATAACGGATGAGAATCCACTTGCTCTCTCCTACTCTACTCTCCGTTCTATCTTCCTCTGGTTTGCTGCGCATCAAGGTGGAATGAAGCAGCTCGCTTTAAATAGAAAGACTATAAAGAGAGGAACGAAGTCGTAACAACTACCTTCCGAGCTGCGACGCGAGACAACTCTTCCTTTCAAGCTTTATGGAGTGTAGTCTTCCGTTCTTGAAAGGACCTTGAAGCAACGTACGACCAGGCTTCCTAACCTTCCTCTCCTTTCAGTCGAGTGGTTCCATACTCTTCTCCTTGTATTAGTAGGGCGAGTTACTTTCCCGAGTAAGGAGTACGAAAAAGTCTTCCTTCCTACCTCCTACACCTCCCCCGAGGGGGCCCTCCATCCCCTCTCCCCCGAGTAAGGAGCTCCGAGCTAATAACTTTCGTTGTTATAAAAGCCATAGCTCGAATCTTTTCTTTGTGACTCTTTAGAATGTGAGAGCTTCGACCCACGCTAGTATACTCTAAAGGGTTGCATTTTAGTAGGGGTACTTTTTAAAGGGAATAGCTCGTTATTAGCTCCTTACTCTTAAGTAGCTCGTAAGTCGTAGCTCGGAGCTGGTAGTTCTTACGACTTCATCCTGTAATTGTGTTATACAAAATTATCTCCCCTACTTTGGTTAGAAAGATCTCCCCCACTCTTCATTCGTAAGAAAGGATTGTAGGCGATCTAAGGTTACCGGCTTCGCGGGACCGCCATTAGTCCACTCTTGGCTAAGCTCTTTGGGCCTGTCGCTTTCTAAATCGACTAGCTTACTAAATGAAGACAGAAGTAGAACATGAACAGTCATTCTCAAATTGTGTTTTTACACCAAACAGATTCCCCGTTGGGATTCCTGAAGGAGTAATCAATAGGAGTCAATCAAAGACTAGAAAGAGTTGTGGTTGGTTGTTGACCAACGGAAAACATGGGAATTTTTGGGCGTTCTCGATTCTCTTCTCTTACGATATTTCGAGTTGGATGAAAAGAGCTTGGGTTGGCCTTTTTAATGATATTTGCGTTGGCGAAACGTTGCATTTTTTCTTTCGTTTTCGTATACACGCGATTCATAGCCATCGTGAGCACTCAGCCTTCCAGAGTGACGCAACTCTATCAACCTTCGTCTGGTCCCTTCGACTTGCATGTGTTAAGCATATAGCTAGCGTTCCTTAGTCTCAATCACAGACAGACCTTTTTCGATCTTAGGTGGGCTCTACGACCTCGCAAGGCAGTTGCCAGACTGTTGAGTGAAAGCTCTTTCTATGACAAAGGGTAATCCCACAGAACACAGAAAGTAAAAGACTTTACCAGTCATCTCTTCTTGGACAGTCTTTTAATAGCCCGAGTTCATACACAAGGGATTTCCTTCTATCTCGATCAAAGTCCCGGTTTGAAGAAGTGGGAGGGAGGACCTAGCCTGGTGGACCCACGGAGCGCTAAGAAGCAAGTCCTCCTGAGATGGGATGCGGCGTAGTTGCTTTCATATATGAAGTGTACTTTATCTTAAGGTTAGTTTGAACAAGATCTCGACATCCATTAGATCAAGAAAACCCATCCCCGTCTGAGTAGAGACTTCCGAAGAAGTTTTCAAAGCAAGGGAGAAATGAACTTATAGCTTGATTACCGGGAACCCTCTCTTTCTATCTTGATAGATGAAGAACCCCTGGCCAAGCGCTCTACAAGTGCTCCTCCAGCTGTCTGTCCTGCGGAGAGGTAGTTAGAATAGACTCCGAGACAAGAAGCTGACAGAGAAGCAAGGGTCTTGAGGGGTGAGCCCTATGACTAAAGATAGACGAGCTCCTCTACACCCGGAAAGCCCTTTTGCCAGCTTAGCGTATAGGGATAGCCCAAGGAAAGGAAGAAGAGCTAAAATAGTGATAATCAGATTCCACCTTGGAAAAGGGCTCAGTTGCTAGACTAAGCAGAAGGGCTGTTTTATGCCTTTCAATATCAGGCTCGCTGGCCGGAATGTCAACAAGGTCTTAAGTTGATTCTTTCCCTGTAAGTATAAGGATTTGAACTTTCGGATTTTCTTTTATACTTGAAGTTTCAACTTCTTTTCTTCGATGAGCCAGTACACTTTTCACTCCTAAAGAGTTCGATTTGCTCTTCTTTATCTTAACAGAAAAGAGAGGTATGACCGAAGAGGATTCTTTTCAGTGCTCTTTCTTTGATTCATCGGGACAAATCGTACCAAGGCGACATAAACTATGAATCTTAGTTGCTTTCTTCTCACAGGTGCGGCCAAAGAAATAGGGAAGGCGGGGATAAGATTGAATAAAATGTGCGGGCAGTCTCACTACTGACTAGATCTGGCGATCTACCTACTTTCCTGTGCCTAGTCACTAGTAAATAAAGAAGCTTTCGCAATGGTGGGTCGATTGTGGATAGAGAGGTAGGGATTCTTATCAGGTCGGGATGCCGCTGTTACTGTGGTACCTCTAGGGCTGGCTGCTCTCGAGCACTAAATATGCTCGAGCTATTTATCTTTCCAACCGGTGGACTTTCTTCAAGAATAGCAATAAAAGACAAGGAGGAGGGGAAGAGTAAGGTCCTCGGAAGAACACCCTTTGAACTACTATATATCCAATTTTCTTCCACTTGTGACTCGGCCAAAGACTACAAGGGAAGCCTTGTGTGCCCCTTTTCTTATCACTATAAATAGGAAATTCGCACCTTACGCAGCATTTTAAACCTTTCTTACGACAGTCTTTCCTTATTGGCTGTATTGATGCCATAAAAGACAGGAAATAGAAACTATTGGACTACCCATAATCTCGTTTCAAAGCAAAGAACCTGGTTAACTTCACCTTAGACTACGATATCTCGAGTTGATCAGCGTAGCGAAACAATGGATTAATGGTAAAAAAAGCTATTATGGGTAATATCATAGTAATCCCTACTCACTATATTTATATAATAGTAATGGCTGTAAGGGTTGAACGGAAAGGTGAATACGAAAACAGAGACTACTAAAATGAAATAGCTCGCATAGAAAGATTTAGGATCTTATTTTGGTATGATCCAACTTACCTGGAGTTGAAGTTTCCTCAATAGCTGGGGGTGGGAGAGAGTTTTCATAAGACCTAGTATCATAAGACTAGTAGGGCACTCACTAACTTTAGAGCGGTTAGCTTCTATGTTTTGAAATATCGTATCGGGTAAGGAGTTAGAACAGGCCGAGCCTTAACCAAGCCCTATTAGAAGGAGGAAGCGCGTTAGCTATTTCGTTTTTTCTTTAATTGCTGGCTTTCTTTTATGAAGAGCTGGTTCCGGGGTCTCTCTTTATTGAGATAATAAAATTAGACTCTCTTTTCATCAGCCTTGAGTTGAGGATTCTGACCTAGCTCGATGACCCCTCTGTGAAGCTCTAGTCCTTTCTGCTTACAGTGCTGATAGTTCCGTGTCTCCAGCCTCTCATGCCTACCCCTCTTTCAACAAACTTGCTTGCTATCCCAGCGCGTCTATCCTTAGTTTTCGTGTCTAGCTTCACTAACTGTATTCCACCGCTTTCCAGATCTCGGAACCAGATCGATACCTGGCGTTGTTGACCTGGACATACCCCAAGCCAGTCACAGATACGGATCGAGATAGAGATGTTAGTCCAGGGGCATAGATCGAGCAGTAGACTTTGAATACGAATTGGAATACAAAGTCTTCAATATCTTGTAGTTGTCATAGCTTTTTTCAATACCGATGATAAATTGTCCTGTTTTCAAATACTTTCTTTCTTGTAAAGATAGAATAAAATAAATTCAATGTTCAGTTCAATCTGTCTGTACTCTGTAGTTAATTAAATAGTTGCTATTTCTTTTCAATTGCTTGTTCTTGTTCGAGTTCCTTCGGTATCAGTCCTTCATTCTATATATGCTATTTCAATGAATCTGTATCAGTTCATAGACCGGTAACACTTAAGCTTGAGTTCATTCACCGGAGGGTAAGATAAAATAAGAATATCCTTTATGTATCAGTCAGTATAGGTATACCTCCTAGCGGTTACAGTCTTAGTGTACTCTGTTGTTAATTCTTTCTTCCTGTCCGGACTAACGGTTAAGGGAGAGGGAAAGGACGAGATTTTGACTCCCCTTCCGAAGCAACAAGATGCCAAAAAGAAGCTTATACCTATTTTGAAGTCTTGCTAGCCGGCAGGAAGACGGAATACGGAAAGGAGCTTCCCACACTACTCAAACTTCAGGCTCAAGCTAAGCATTCGCTAACTCGCGCAGCTTCTGCCTGCCCAGCAACCTTACTCTATAGCGCGCCCCTTTCAACCTAGGTTAGGCAAGCTTTCACAGAAAGACCTTGTTTTGGTTCTGGTACAGATAGCGGAGAGAAGAGCGAGCACTCGAACTAAGTGGAACCTGGGGATACGAGTTCCATACCTTCAACGATAGATGAGTAGGGCAGGATTCGATCAACTACTGAAATAGGAGCATTCCGGTAAACTTGATCTTCGCCTTAAGATAGGCTGGCTAGGAACAAAGAAAAGGTTAGGGCGGCTAAAGCATCCCTTTGCAGCACTTCTTTGAAGACCTTCGGGCACTCAGGAAGTAAGGTCGATTGGGCCGAGTTTAATTGCAATTCAATTAAGAGAACGAACGTCAATTAGTAGATTACAAAGTATCCATTGCTTCGAATTCAAATTGAATTTCCTTCCATACTTCACAAGCAGCAGCTAGGAAGTAACAAAAAGGCTTACATTCCGCTTAGCCGGTCGCTGTCACAGTCAAAGACTGATTATTTTCTCATTTGCTAGCAACAAGAAGTAGGGATTCGGCGCTTATAATGAGATAGATAAATCACGCGGACTCAGGCTAGCAAAGAAGTAGTTCTGGACTCAAGGATCAAAGCGAGGAAATTGAGAGGTGATGAAGCTGTAGTCCTCCTAAGTAGCGTCTTCAGGAGAGATATTGGATTATTGCACCAGTATCAGGGGCACTGCAATATTCTTGATCTTTCTCATCCTGGGCTGAAGTATAGCCATCGGCTCCGCCTTAATCTGAGGATCATCCCCCGGCTACTGGGAAATTGGAAAAGCAGGGGCAGGGGGGAACTTGCTTTACCAGAGGCAGAGGTGCATTCTTACTCGACCGGGGCCGGGGAACGAAGATGCTTTACCGCTTTGCGGAAGAAAACAGTTGCTTTCCCGAGATAAGTAGTTGCTCGAGCAAGGGAGGAGCGAAGCCACTTGAGTCCGACGAAAGGTTCGATGTAATTGAGTCGACCAGACCAGTTAGTTGGGATGGGAGCGAAGTTGAACTAAACTAGCTTTACCAGAAGAAAAAACTTAAGTATAAGTAGCTTCAAAAGTACTCCTCCCCAGGTAAAGTCAAGCTACTTCGTAGTCCCGTCAAGCCTTAAGTTTGATTTCAGGAACAAAACAAGGACTTTAGCCGACTAAAGACTTTTTCTCCCGGGAAAGCTAGTCCCAGTTGGCCGAGTAAATCCCATTGGTCTGGTCTCGTAACGTAGTTACTTTCGCTTTCACCGGTCCGTTAGCGGTCCTTCGGTCCTTGAAGTAAGCTAGCTGGGGTTCTTTCTTACCCGCAAATAGAATTACGTCTATAGTATGTTCTTTTCGTAATTTAGAAAATTCGGAATTTTCTTGCTTAAATTAGTAATTATTCGGGAACTAAAGCGCTAACGAGCAACGGCTTTCGCGCAGCTCAATCCCTTGCTTCTAGCTTTCGAGCCGGAGGGTAGTCAAGTAGTCCGTGAAGGTGAAATCACACTTGTGTTAAGCAAGCAGAGTAGTCAAGCCAGAGAGGCAAAAAAAAGCAAGATTTCGTTCGATCGACAAAATCAATCGTACTTTCACTGCTGTGGACCGGCTTTCCTTTCATAAAGCACCTTTGGGCAGCAGCTACTATTGGGATCCAATTCCGAGATCAATTCGATAATGAAACTCTTCAAGCAATGATCTTATCTATGTCATTTTTCTTGACGCGATACAAAAGACGACTTTCGAGAGTCACTTAGCCCCTTTACCTCTTCTCTCAAAAAAGACGCTGTGCGGGCAAGTCGATCAAAGAGCGGGGAGGGAATGTTTACAGTTGTTGTAGTATTGAATTTCCTGTTCGGTCTTTCAATAAGTAGTCAGCTGCGGGCTAAGAAGCCTCGTAGTCAGACTTAACATTGATTGAAGCAGCTGTTGGAGAGAAGACAGCAGTCAGACCTGCGGTAGTACGCAGCGGCAGTTTTCAATCATACAATGTGTACTCGTACTCGTAGTCTGACTTTTAGTGGTAGTCAGCTGTCCTCGTTCTCCTCTTTTCATTGCCCTATTGAGTAAGGGTCGGTGTTTGCAAAAATGTCGAGCCGACGGGGTCAGGTACCAGTAGTGACAATGGTAAACGGGGGGAGCTGGACACTAGTTGTGCTAGTGGAATGACCCACCTAGACCTAGTCAGCCCGAACCGTTTTGCGGTTCTAGAGGACCCTGAACAAGAAGAGGCAAAGATGCCAGATCTGGACACTGCGGAACCGGAAGAGATTGCTCAGGATGAGTGTCTGGGTAACAAAGCCGAGAAAGATGGGTGTAGTCAAGGTGCGAGTTTAACGAGCGAGGAGAGTGATTTAGCCTGGAGGATCTGGAAGAGAGGGTTGATACTGGGTCAACTATGGCAGTGACTGAGGGGGACTTGTTCTGTGATAAACAAATGACTCCAAACAAGAACCTCAGGGCAGCCAATCCTAACAAAAGAGGTTCATCTGAGAAGAGCAGTAAAAGTCAGCGTTGCAGTCCCGGTGTAAGATTCCGCTTTCACTACCTTATAATGCTGGACATGAAGGAAGGACATAATTGACAGACTTGGCCCAGAACTAGAAATGCATACTTATCACAGTCGCCAAGCTTCTTGCCCTACTGACTAAAGCAACTAAGACGCTTACTGGAAACTAAGGGAAAGCTGCTTATCAAAGGCATCCTTTTTTTTTCACTTGAACCAGCATCTAAGTCACTTCCAGATCTATAGTATAGTAATCATCAGTGTTAGATCCTCTAGGTGCATGGGAAGCAGAGGTGAAGGCCTATTCAAATAAGAGCTGGAAGAGGAATAGGAATGATTTAGGAATTGTGCTAGACCTCCACTTCCGCCCTCGCTTTTTTGGAATAGGGGATAGGATAATCCGCAGACACAAGCGGATACACATGAACTACCCCACGAAAACATCAGTATAAAGTTTCGGGAGCATTCAACTTCACTTACAACAAATCTTATCTAAAATGGAATTTGAAGACTTCGATTCGTAGTACTTCTCTGTCAAAGTTTGTGCTTAGCCTCACTACACAGGGTAATTCTATTTTACGGTTGACTTCCTGATCGAAAGCTGCACCCTAACCTTATATAACAACTGGAATTCTAAACCAGAAACAAGTCCATGACGGTCCTTACCGCTCACCCACACCCTTGCTCACTTTCCTTTTCCTGCTGTAGAACTCTTCAGTTTGAAGTAATGATGCAAGATATTCAAGATGAAGTTCATCCCTCTCCGGAGGAGCAAGGTCACCCTTAATTTGATTTCAAAATTCTAAGACTAGTTCCACCAAATCAGGCGGAGAACATTCATGATCCTGCGAATATGATCTATACGTAACATGAGAATGACCAGAGGCAGAATGATAAGACCCTAAAAGAAAGATAGGCACACCCAGATCAACCTGGTGGGGCACCCCTGATTCAAAGGGATAGGTTCTCTATCAGAAGGGAGATAGGTTATGGGATCCTATGAAGGGCTTCATGCCAAAAGTTTGTCTTAAGCTTAAGGGAGAACTACTAACTGGGACCCAAAACTTATGGACTTATGAGAAGACCCGTGTACCTGGCTGTGGGCAACGGAGGAGGTGGAAGCCAGGATGAATAGGCAATTACTCTTTTCTTTAGTAGTGAGGAGCTAGAATGGATAGATACCGATTTGCATAGAATCCACACAACCTGGCTTTAAAGACGTAGCTTGTTGCTTGCTGGTCTCGACTCGATCAATCGAAGAGGTTGGCTGGTAAGGATCAGTAGCTGCTAAGAGTTTGGGGGTAGACCTACAAGAACTTTTATCTACCCCCTGCCTGGCCATTCGTACTTAAGAGCGCAGGGCAACTTATCAGCGAGCCATGACCACGCTTTTCCATAACATGATACACCGGAGGTGAAGGTTTGTTTTATGCTGACGAACTTATTTAGGCACCCTTTCGCCTTACTGATTAGGAAACGGAACCATTAATTAAATAGTAACCAACCAAATCCGATACAAGACAAGGATATGAAATAGACGGTTGCGCCAATCAAATGGCTTCGTGTGGATCAATCTCTCTTCCAAGGCCAACACGCCTATCATAGTAGGACCTCCGCCTCGCCTTGTCCCATGCGGGGTGACACCGCTTACCCCTTATTGACTTGCTCGAAACATAAGAACTTTTCAATATTGTTTCATGTCCTTAAGTCCTGGCCCTTTCTTTTTTCGGCTGTCTACGACTGACCTGACTAACCAAGTGAACGGCTAATCGCATAACCCCTGAATGAATCTATGTGAAGGGATCCGAACCGGCGACAAGGAGTGAATGAATGAAGATGGGAGCGGGGAAGGACTATGAGCCGCAGGCTAGATGTATGAGCCGGAAAGCTGGATAAGACTTTTCTTCTTTTATGTTTTATGGAGACCAGCCAGGCCAAGGGAACCTGTTTGAAGGCTTGAAGGAAGAAGAGAAGGGCTGCGTTCAAGATTTCACCAGGCCCAGGTAAGCTAATCCAACTAGTTGGGATTTTGCATTCTGAGATGAATAGATTCTTTACTCTAGCACTGGAGCACTGAAAGGAATTTAGCTAACCAAAGAGCTTTGACTCTTAGCAGTGGAACTTGAATCATCAACAGGAATATGAAACCTGGAACAGATCTGAACACATAAAGAAGTCAAAATTAAGACATGCAAGCCTGCTCGCTAGCAACCCTGCCTTCGAGTTAAGATTTTTTCTTTCCTTTTTTCTGACTCTTTACTGATTGGAATAGCAATCAATGCGCCTTTCCCTTCTTTCTAGAATTATTGCTGAGACATGCTCCGAGAGGGTTAGCCCCGGCTATCAAGATGGGCTAAAAGGTCACACCTGTGTACTATTCAAAATTGGAAGATCTCGGGATTGCTTTTTGACATGGTAATTGGAATCTTCCCTCAACCAAAGAGGGCTGGTCGGTAAAAAAAAAGCGGGGTAGGCTACCAATACCAAGTAAGTAAATTCCGGTATTGTCTAAATAACAATGAAGCGCCAGGAAGAAAGTCCTTACTATTACTGCGCTGGGTGACAGGAGCTCGGGATAAGCTGTTATTGTTTCATAAGCAAATGTGGCAACCTGGTGGTATAGTGAGCTCTCTCTCTGGATTAAGCTTCGGTCATTGATAGAGAGGAATCACCTAGCCGACTCGACTAGCTAGCCTTCCTTGGGCGGATTGCTTTGAATAGCGTAGTTTTCTTAGCTCCGGGGACTGCCTTATCTACACTATGAGCAAATGTTAGATGCAACCATTATAGTATAGATATATTCTTAGATGATTACTATATGTTCTTTCATACAGTCTTAACAAATACAGAGATCTTCACCATAGGAGACTAGCTTGAACTAAATCCTCCAACCTTAAAGCAGTATGAGAGAGGACGGATACCAGAAAGAATCACCTCGGAGCCGCTATGCCACTATGAGAAACGTTATACTATAGATAGACATGAGATGATATTGTATAAGGAATACAATGGTTTGAAAAGCAAGGATAGATAGAGTTGAAAGAAAGGCGCTCGTATAGAGCCCTCGACTATGTATCGGACATATGGCAGGTTGGGAAAGCGCGCTTGGAAAAGAAAGACTATCCTCGAGGTAAATGTAAATAAATCTATCTCGTATTGCCCAATCTGGATGCTAAAGGCTCGTAACCCCCTAAAAGGGAACTCGCTATGGTCCTATCACAACTACTCATACTAGGAGCAATGGCCACTAGGAGGACTTAAACTCAGACTTATATACTTATGGTAATAAACTAAAAAAACGGAAAGTAAATCCCTTCCAATCGTAATGATTTCCTCCTAGGAGTAAGCTTGTTCCTTGGGGTCGGTAGAAAAGGCTTAAGAGGAAGAGTTTCATAAAAAAGTAAAAAAACTTCGGACTTGGCACCTTATCCGCAGCGTTCCACAAGATCGAACACAAAGCCAAGGGCATGGTGTTCACAGGGAAGGGATTCAAAGTGATAAGGGGCTCAGATTGTGATAGTCTCTTTTGCCCCCGGGGAAGGCCTTTCCTCAGCCTGAGACTCGTTGCCCGCAATTGAGGAAGAGAAGGGATCCCAATTGTTATACGGGCCTGGAGGCGGGTATGTAGGCGGATCTATCATATACTGTAAATGTTAACGGAACTCCATATGGAAAGAAAGTATGAGCTAGGGCTGTTTAAAAGGGGAACCAAGTCTCGCCTTAGCTATATACTATGGAGACTCTCTCTTTATCTATCTCTCTAATCGGATCTCGAACCTCTCCCTTAGCACAACTATGTACTAAGCTCTTCAACCCTCTCGGTCTCACTCGAGCGTTCTTAAACCTTTCCTGCTTTAGTGTCTTGCTAGCTATTTCATTCAAGCAGGAGTGCTCTTCGTAGCTAGCTCGAGGTCAGCGTGACACTATGACTGTTTACAGTGGAAAAACCCATTCTACCTCTTCAAACGCCAGTGGTACCATTTCTTGTTTTGACTACTATTGTATGTTATGATCATTTTGATTTGCTGCTACAAGGTCAGATACCGAGAAAGCAAAGGAATTTGACACTGCAATAACTACAGATGACATCCATACTCTCACAGTTGGTATGAATTCATCAATGGGGATACCCACTAGTCGGGGATGTCTAACTTCTATAACCACATTGACAGCTGGAACTTCATTAGCAGCAGTGGACGCAAGAGCATACTTCCCAACACAAAAGCCGGGATTGGAATAACCTTTGCTTCCGGCCCCTTATTGCTCAGGGCTGGATTCTTTTCATTCACCTTCTAGTGACTCTTGTGAACTCATAGCATTCTCTTCACTTAACGGCTTACCCGTGGGATATCATTAGATAAGGGCTCCCCCATCTTCTTTTCCAAGCTTTTCACCGGCTCAACCGACTGGCTTAGGCTATTCTGTCTGCTTTGCAGGTTGCGCCTCCTCCCTCAGCGCATCCAGAAATGTTGGTTGCGCCTTCTTTATTCCGCCCACCAACAGCATGTCTTAAATCTGCGTGGCCTTGACACTACCTTCTCTCGCCAGTGGTACTAGGCAGGGACCATTCTTCTCGCCGAGGATGGCTAGTGTGTTGGCACATGGGATTGGTACGGCATTCACGCTGTCTAGAAATTCCATGCCTAACACAATAGGGCAATCATCCATCTGTACCTGCTCTCCTAACCGCTTTCCAACATCATCTTTCTCGCTTTCAAAGCAAAGAAAAGAGAAACGACTAACTAAGCACTAGGTACGGTCAGCCTTAGACAAGACAATCATTCACACCTGACTTTCTCTATAGAGACTTTTTCTATAGCTAGTCCTATTGAGTAAGGGAAGGGGTCGGTAGGCATGGATACTTTGATTACTCTTTCCGGTACATACAGGTTTGAGTTTGACCAATAGATAGATATGGGTTAGCGAATCAATACACAGATGACATGGCCGGCGGTTGGCAGCATGACAGAGGATAGCGCTAAGGTGCGAGCTAGGAGACTGTCTTATTCATAGCACAAGGGCAGATGGCATGGCTTACTCTTTTGGCTAGGTGTAGTTCGAATAGTCCTCCTCCGGCTAGCATGCAAATGAATAGATGATGATGCGGGCTAGTGGTTGGGGTATGCAAGTTAGGACTGATTGAATTTGTAGCACGGGTAGACGCGTAGGATAGTAAAAACTCTTTTCCGGATACTGCACGAGACGAACAGTTCAATCCATGGGAGCAGTTGAGGGAGCTAGCCAGGCAGGGACATATTTCACCGTAGCTAGTCGAGCCCAACATGAACTAAGCTCATTTTACACCGCTCATCAGATAGTGTTATGGGATGGTCTAATTGGGGTAGCTATTCATAAAAAGGTTGCCCAGGGGTCCGAGTATATCTAGTGAGTCTTACCGAGGAATATCTTCAGGTGGGTAATCTTCTGTAGCTATCTCTGCCGAAATATTCTCTGTGAGTTGGTCTATCTTCCAAAGGAGTCTCAGCGATCCCAATCAGTAGTTATTTCTTACGCAGTTCAGGCATTGGTGATCTCAGTGGCTGATGAAGGGTTAAGCCAGGGTTATCCCCCGATATCAGTGGCCGAGATCTTCTCTCTGTGTCAATCTATGGTATTCCGTATCCGTGGTATCCTCCGCTGCAGTCAAAGTTGTTGGGCCTTCCTACAAGGTTATAAAGTCTCTTCCCTCAACAGCCGCAGTATCTCTCGCTTCCAGTCGGATTAATAGTTGGAATTCTTCCTCAGGTGCAGTATGCCAAGCGGTATCCTATCTTTGTCCGGCCTCTAGGTGATATATTCGAATAAAGTGAGCTATCTCTTTAAAAGGGCAGAAATCCCCTGGGTAGGAAAGAACTAGGTGTTGATTCACCTGGCCTGGCTATCTTTGAAGACCAAGAAGAAGGGATATTGCAGCGCTTACTGATTCAATCACAGCTGATACGCATTCAATTGCAAACAGAACACTGGTTAATTGAAGAGTTAGCAAATCTGTACCCCTAGCGGCCTATTCTCTAGTAGCTGATTCTAGACCAGCCGATTCAATTGCAGCTACTTCGAAAAACAGCCTATTATGGCTATGTAAAGGGACCGGCTTCCCAGAAAGGTGAATGCCCTAGGATAGGATTGGATTCATCCCCATATGGAACTGGGTGAGGGATTCCCTGAAACCAGAGCAAGAACCTAAAAAGCGATAAAAAGCTAAAAGGCGCATTTCTCTAAGCCAAGATCGTCTGCTCCTCAGCAATTGATCCAAAAAGTGCCACAGCTCCTTCTTAGGCGAGCGAAGTTACCTCCGTTGGAAGAAAGAAGCTAATAGAGTCATAGAAGATCCCGAAAGAGGCGAATTGCCAGAAAGTTTATCAAAGCCGATCCTTGCATCATCTGATCTCGATCGGGTTCACTCCTAAATTCAAGCCTTTTTTCTTCTAAAAAAGAAACCGCCAGTGGACAGCGAAAAAAGATGCCAGACTAAGAAAGCAGTCGCCAATGACCGATGTGAATCAGCCTTGCGTTCATCGATGTTCCCCCAGAGCTGATCGATGAGGTCACCGACGAATGAATCCTAATTCTTAAGCGTTCCCGATACACGAAAGTCCCGTTCGCCCATGGCTGCATTCTTTTGAAAGAATTTGCCCCAAGGCGCTTTTCGGCTACGGAGAGAGCAGCACCAGTAGCCGCCTGGTTTCCTCGTTCCGCCGAGGTGGGCGCGGGAGTGGGGGACGGGCTTTTTCGGGGACTAGCCTCCTTTAGTCGAGTCCTCTCCTTCCCTACGCGCAGGCAACAGCAGCACCGGTCAGAAGAAATGAAGAGAGACTCAGCCGGGTCGTTCCTTCAAAAAAAAATAAAAGACGATCTCGATCCCAAACTTATATAACTTATATATATAAAGGAAAGCACCAAGTCGGATAGAGCGTCCCGGAAAGATTGAGAGAAAGAAGGGTGGTCATAGATCAAAGAAATAAATAAAGACTTTTCAGCTTTTGCATTTTAGTCAACGGAAAGCCAGAATAGAGGTCCCCTAAGATAGATGCATAGCTATGTGTCAACGCAGTCTAGTTCAGAAAAGAGATGGGAAAGGGGGCTAAAGGTTACGAAAGAAGAGTTGTCACCAGAGCGCGGAAAAACAAAAGAAATAAGAGTCGAGTAAGGCGAAGAGGAAGAGAGAGCTTAGCTATTGCTATAGTGAGTCCTCATGAATTTCACTCAAAGGAAAATCCTCAATCAGTTGCTGAGCTGAGACTTTTTCCTTCCTCGAAAGAAGCCAAAGCAGAAGAGAATCCTTCTCGCTTTCACCTAAGAAAGTGAAGTACCTCTTACTCATACTTGTCCAATAAAGAAAGAGTCAAGCGCCTTTCTTCTCTTGTTATCTGATCGCTTAGAGCAGTCAATCTCCCCGAGGCATAATAATAAGAAAGGGCCATATTCAAGCAAGATAGAGGGCGACCGATTGACCAGACAAGTCCGCAAGAGAGTAGAGTGAAGTGAGGCGAAGAAGGTCCTTTGCTGTTTCGAATGGCTTCTTTTCTTCTTTGATCGCTAGACCTTTGGGCGATCCCCCATCTCTTAACAACAGCCTAAAGCGAGGCCTTAGGGCGGATTTGGCTCAAGATAGAACAAGAGAATGGTTGACCTATCAAAACGAATGAATAGATTGAAGCTAAGCTGAGGCACGGGATCGGATCAGAAGAAAGGGATGAGACGTCTGGAAAAAGAGGAAAAGAACCAATGATTCACCTATATGAAGCTGAAGGAATGAAAGCATTAGAGTCTTGATCCCCTGCTTAACCTGAAACCTCTCAAGCCAGGGAAAGATTTCAAGTTCAGACTATGATGACTGGCATCCTCACTTACGCAACGAAATGGAGTTGATGGAGTAGCCAGTGCCCTTGACTTATTCTCTTCGGTATCGCCTTGAAAAACAGAATAGAAGAAAGGTTAACAGAAAGTCTCACAAAGAAGAAGAGAAGATGAAGTCTAACAGCAGGTCTTGGGGATAACAGTAGATTGATGAGTGATCCCCTCTGAATCAGGGAAGGTAGGACATTCTGAACCTTAACCTCTATTGGATGAAGCAACCATATAACTGACGATATTGATTTAGTAGCGAGATCAATTACACTAGCCCGGGCATCATCGCTGTCTTAGCGCGAACAGTCTGTAGCCAAAACAGAGTAGAGATTCAAATGGAGGGATGTGAAGAGAAATGAAGTCAATGACACCACACCAGACCGACCGGAAAGGGAAAAAGTAGCTACCATTTCACTTTTCCTTTACATGCTTTCCCCTGTCATCAACTCTGATGTCACTGTCAACAAGAAAGAGAGAGAGGGGGAAGTCAGGGTGAGGGAGGAGAAGAAAGGGTGTCAGGGACGAAAGAAAAAGTACCCAATAGAGACAATAGATCACGTAGTCCCCGGAGTAAAATACCGAACCTTAATATACCTCTTCTTCATCCTTTGCCCTGACTAAATCATCCCACTAGGAAAGAAATCTTCCAGCCGTCGTTCCAGCTGAGCTTCGAACAGAGAAAGCAAATAGCAATGAAAGGGCACTCGAAGCAGGTCCTTCTGTTAGACTTAATTTACGAGGAAGGTCTGAGGCACGAAGTCTTAACGAGCCACTCTTGATCTTAGAGGAGACCCTATTGAGAAGATAGGGTTTTTGAACAGCTCCTAACCTACCAACCAACCAAAAAGGGAAACACATCCCAGGCATAATAATATGAAGAAGAGCTTTTCCTAGCCGTCTTGTCCTTGGGGAAGGAAGTACCACTCTTGAATCAAAGCAAATAGAAAAACAGCCACTATCTTAGCAGCTGAAAAAGGGCTTTCATAGGGGAGAAAAGTCAACTCCTTGCCCGTTCCGCTACTTCACTTCTTGGCTTGAAGCGCCTTTTCACTTTGTTGGCTAAAAGTGGAAGAACACTGTCCGAGTGCTCCCCCGAGAGGATGCTTTGAGATTGGCTTGAGGCTCCGCTTCCTTCTATTCAGATTCCCTGCGATGCCTCGTATCAGAGACACTTTTCGTTTTCAGTTCATTGTCTTTTTCTCGAGTTTAGGGGAGAACTAAAGCAGGTGATCACTCTAAATAGCGTAAATAGAGTGTTTGGTGGTAAATACATTTGTGGCTATCAGCCGGTTGGCATGTCCCGTAAGTGAATCATTTCATTGGACCCATGTACCAAGATAGATTGGGCTGGGAGTGTCGCTGTCCGAAAGAGTGATCCTGGCTGGCTGGTTGGTCA
>CAOJCO010483538.1:0-17024 GCA_948330635.1 Euphorbia biselegans | reverse complement strand
ACGATACAAAGTTTCTACCATTTGAATAGGTGCAAGTGCAGAGCAGGGTAACCTTTTCCACTGATTCCTTCTTCTCGGGCCCTTATACCCAATGCCTTTGCCATTTGCTGGTTGTGGAGTGGGAATGTAATCAACCATTCCTTGCTGATTCTTACCTAAGCCCTTCCCGGTGATAAATTCAAACTTAGCCATGTACTTGCTAGGCCACTTATACCTGGCAGACAGTTCATCGACTTTTTCTTTACCAACCGCATTGATCATAGCGACTTGAAATCCATAAGTGGGCACATGCATATCATCAACAGCAGTATCATATCAAATCTCTCAGAACTCAGTGTGACAACCCTTCCATTCAACGGAACCTTTACTTTCTGATGAATAGTGGAAGGAACAGCTTTAAGTTTGTGTAGCTAAGGCCTTCCCAGAAGTAGGGAGAAGGTGACCGGGATGTCGATCACAGTAAATTCGACCAAAGATTTCACTTCTCCAACCTCCACTTCGATTTCAAAAGTTCCAATCACAGCCCTTTTACTATTATTATAAGCCCGTATTATAGTCTGAGTCCTTTTGAGGGCCTCCTCCGTGAGGCACAAGAATGGTAGAATCTGTAAAGGACAGATGTTCAGGGTAGAGCCATCATCCACCATGATGCAAGGCATCACCTTATCTAGAACCCGAACCGTCAGAAATAAAGCCCAGTTATGCTTGTTCCCATCCTTCAGTAAATCAGCGTCACTAAATCGAATAACTAGCTTAACATGCCCCTCTTCTTCCTCATGATCCTTGGCTTTCTCAATAAGAGCACAGACGTCTTCCGGTGAGGAGATATTGGAGGCATCCACTTCTAAAAGCTTTTTGACAAGTACATGTCTGTGCCTGGTACTTTCTATCAGTAGCTGCCAGATGCTCACCTTAGCAGGAGTTTTCTGAATTTGTTTGATCACTTCATCGCTTGCAGCCAGGGGAATGGCTTGTGTAGGCTGATTATTTCCCGACGATGCCCCAGCAGTAAAGATAGAGCCTCTTGACTGCACGGGTTCTGGATGAATCACTCTCCCACTATGGGTAACTGTCGTCACAGGCCAATTGTTGGTCTTACTGGGTGCCACTTCTTTCACAAAGGTCGGAGGGAGGATGGGCTTCTCATAATCATCGTCAGAATCCAAATCTTTCCATTTCAACGGAGCATTCATGCAGCCAAAATGTCAACTCTTTCTTTCTTTATCTCTCTCATTTATTTATTTATTTTTATATTACATATATTTTCAAGCTGTCCTGGTTCACTGGATGTGTGAATTCGTTGTCATCCAGGTCTGGTAACTTTACTGCACCCTTCTTCAGCACTTATTTGACCAAGAATGGGCCCTTCCAGTTAGGCTTAAACTTTCCATGTATGTCTGTGTGTACCAATTGGAGTTGCTTCAGAACCAGATCCTTTGGCTTCAGCTGGTGTCTGAGATGTCTTACCTTTTGGCTGTATATTCTGGCCATCATCTGTTGGTGCAGCTGGAGATGGTCAAGTGCTTTGAGTCGAGTCTCGTGTACTTGATTCAACTGTTCATATCTGGCCTGAGCCCACTCCAATTCTGGGAGTTCTAATTCTAGTATAACTTGTAGCGATCTGATCTGTAGCTCAACAGGGAGGACAGCCTCCATTCCGTAGACTAGGCTATATAGGGTTACCCTAGTTAGCGTGCGGACTCCTGTTCTGTATCCCCATAAAGACAGAGAAAGTTTGTCTTCCCATTCTTTGTATGTGGTCACTATCTTGCTCAGGATGTTCTTCAGAGTCTTATTAGCAGCTTCTACGGCACCGTTCGCCTGTGGTCTATAAGGTGAAGATCTGTGGTGCTTGATTCCGTGTTCAGCCAACAGTTCTGTAGTTTCCCCTTGGAATTGTACCCCATTGTCAATCACCACATGATGAGGTATTTCGTATCTGGAAAAAATCTCTCTCTCAATGAACCTAGCCATAGTCTTAGTCGTGATGGTTGGGTAAGACTTGGCCTTGATCCATTTTGAGAAATAGTCTACTGTAACGATGATATACCGATATCCGTTTAAGGTCGAGGGATGGATTTCTCTGATAATGTCTATACCCCAGGCTGAGAAGGGCCACAGAGTAGCAAGGTTCTGAAGTTCTATTGGCAGGAGATGCTGTAGGCTTCCGTAAATCTGACACTCGTGACACTGAAGAACTTTCCGGATGCATTCTTGTTGCATGGTCAGCCAAAAGTAACCCTATCTCATGATCTTCTTGTCTAGAGCTGCCCCATTTATATAGGATCCGCACTGTCCCGAATGTAACTGTTTCATGATATCCCCAGCCTCCGCTTCTGTCAAACATCTGAGCAAGATGCCTTCTGGTGTGCGCTTAAACAATTCCCCTTTGAACTATCTAAACTGGGCAGACAGCTTCCAGGGTGTAGTCTTTTCTGAATTAGAGGCACCTTCGGGATACTCCCCTGTTTCTATTAATCACTTAACATTAAAGTACCAGGATTTCTCATCAACTATCGATACTGAAACTGATAACCCTTCAAAATACGGTCTCTTGGAAGTTTCCAAGATCAATGACTTGATTGGATTGGCAACTGGGCCTTCCCACATAGATGACAGTGTAGCAAGAGCATCAGCCATTTGGTTCTCATCTCGAGGTACATGTCTGAACTCACACCTTTCGAACTGGAGGATCTTTTCTGACACGGTCTTTGTATAGGGTCGAAGTGACTCTTCTCTGATGTCCCATTCTCCATATATCTGCTTAATGACCAATATAGAATCATCGATCACAACAACATCTACTGCTTTCATAGCAATCAGAGAGTCAAGTCCGAATAGGCAGGCCTCATATTCTGCCCCATTGTTAGTGACTGGAAATTCTAGGTGCTTGGATAGAGGAATGACCTCTTTATCAGGAGTAACAATAATGACCCCGAGACCTGCCCCATGCTTGTTAATGGCCCCATCAAAGTGCATTGCCCACTGGCTGGGTTCTGAAGTAATCACTGCTAATTGTTTATCCAGGAAGTCCAGATTCTCAACATAGTCAGATTCAATCAGTTGCTGGGCCAAAAATTCTACTACTGCCTAGCCCTTGATGACCTTTTTAGTGATGTAGATCACGTTAAATTCTGATAAGAGTAAAAGCCATCTCGAAAGTTTTCCTGCCAATACTGGAGCATCCACTAAATACTTTATTGGATCCGTCTTGGCTACAGGGATGATCTGGTATGACTGAAAGTAATAGTGAAGCTTCTTGGTCAACCAAACCATTACTGTGCACATTTTCTCAACTAGGTTGTAGCGGTATTTGTAGTCCAGGAACTTCTTACTGAGGTAGTAGATTGGAAATTCATGACGGTTGTCGTCCTCCTGAACCAGCATCGCTCCCACAGAGCTGTCTTCTATAGCCAAGTACAGTGTCAGGGTTTTTTTAGCTTCAAAGGTTGTAGAACCGGTGGATTGGAAAGATAGGCCTTGATCTTATCGAAGGCTACTTTGCAGTCTACTATCCACTCAACTGGCTGGTTCTTTCTAAGGAGTTTGAAGATAGGTTCACATACAGTAGTTAATCTGGTAATGAATCGACAGACGTACTGCAGTGAACCCAGAAAGGACCTGACCTCCTTCTCAGTCTTAGGAGCTGACAGCTCATGTATGGCTTTAATCTTGTCAGGGTCCATTTCAATACCCCTCTGGCTTACTACATATCCCAGTTGCTTCCCGGAGGTAACCCTAAACATACATTTCTTCGGGTTCAGGTGAAGGTTGTATTTCTCGATCCTTATCATGAATTAGTCTCGTATCTCAGCATGTTCGATGCGTGTCCCAAATCTTAACAGCATATCGTCTATATAAACCTCCACTTCCTTATGGATCATGTCATGAAGCAAAGTCATGATTGCCCTTTGATAAGTGGCCCCAGCATTCTTCAGTCCGAAGGGTATGACCCGGTAGCAGAAGGTTCCCCACTCAATTATAAACCCAGTCTTCTCTTTATCCTTATCATGCATGAGAATCTGGTTGTAGCCTGAGAATCCATCCATAAAAGAATACATGGTCATTCTGGCTGCAGTGTCTACCAAGACATCAATGTGTGGCAATGGAAAGTTGTCCTTAGGTGATGCCTTATTGAGGTCCTGGTAGTTAACACAGACCTTCACTCTACCGTCTTTCTTGGCTACAAGAATAATGTTAGCCAGTCACATCGGGTAAGTCACTATGTCTAGGAACCTTATGTCCCACTGCTTCTGTACCTCTTCTTTGACCTTTTCTACCTATTCTGGTCTTAGTCGTCAGAGTTTCTGCTTGACAGGTATGAACTCAGGATCTGTAGGAATTCTGTGCTTAGCGATTGATGTGTCAACTCCTGGCATGTCTTTATATAACCAGGCAAACGCTTGAACATGTTTTTTCAAAACTTATTCTAACTCTCTCTTTTCTTCAAGGGATAAGTCGACTGATAAGTGTATCATTTTCGGATCATGCAATGTTCCAAGATTAATTTCATGCAGTGATGCATCATGGATGCTAAAAACATTAAATCAATGTTTGAATAAATGCACAGAACCATCAGAAAACACATCACATAAGTAAGCAAACTAGTTTTTCATTGCATTAACCGCATTAAAAGTGCCATTGTTCACTTTGAAAATAGAGGATACATCATAAATAAAGTCTTCTCCCACAGGCAGGAGGTCTTCCTCTACGGCAGCAGGTTCAGCAGCTTCCTTCTTGGAGTCCAGATTCAAATCTTTGAGCATCTCCATGATTCCACGGGCCTTTCCTTTGACGAGATTGGCGAGCTTGTCCTTTTCACATCCAAAGCCTTCAATCATTATAGCCTATAGGTAGCTGGTCAATTTATCCATTTCGATCTCCATCGATTCATCCACCTCAGCACTAACCACAGCTTCCATGGTGGGAAGTTCAGTTGCAGCGTCAGTCTCCATCAGCTTAGGCTTCTTGTACTCGTCTACATTTGCAGTGTCAGTCTCTATTAGCTTGGGCTTCTTGTACCCGTCTACATTCTCTTTAAAGTCTACAATGTTACGGAATATCTTGAAACCCAGACACATAGAGCCATTGTACGAAACTAGCTCCGACAGTCCTTGGTAGACAGCTTCAATCATCCTCACAAGTGCTTGCATAGGGCGGCTCACCCTTTTCCACTGATGTTTCTTCTTTTCGTCCGTGTAGCCCTTTGAAAACCCGATACCCTGCTTCTGGATAAATCTTTGAGCAACTAAAGGCTCCGGTATTCTTACAGATTTTTCCCCAGTCCCTTCCTGACCACAAATTCATATTTCTCCAAGTACTTGGTGGCCATGGCTGAAGGTGGGAACCCTTGTTCAGAAGACCCTTCATCAAATCTTCCCTTTCTCATTGCATTGATTACGGCGACCTGAAACCCATAAGTAGGCATGTCTAGTTCTCCCACAGTAGCTACCATGTCAGACCCTTCAACATTTAGAGTAACAGTCTTTCTGTTCAGAGGGACTTTAACTTTCTGATGGACCGTAGATGGAACGGCCTTCAAATCATGGAACCATGGCCTTCCCAAGAGTAGTGAGAAGGTTACAGGAATATCGATTACAGTGAACTCGACCATCAATTTGACCTCGCCTATCTCAACCTCAGTTTCAAAAGTTTCAATGACTACTCGTTTGCTATTGTCATAGGCAAGGATTATTGTCTGAGTGCACTTTAGGGCCTCCTCTGACAGACACAGAAAGGGCAGAATCTATAGTGGAAAAATGTTCCGGGTGGACACATCATCCACCATAATTCATGGCATCTCTTTGTCCATGATCTGGATTGTCAAGAAAAATGCCCGATTGTGCTTGTTGCCTTCTCTTGGAAAATCTGCATCGCTGAAGCAGATGACAGGTTTAGAGTGACCGTCCTCTTCTGTTTCGGCTTGTGCCTGCTCGTTGTCTATCATGGCACAAATGTCCTCGAGGGACGAGATATTGGATGCTTCAATCTCAAGTAGCTTTTTCACTAAGGCCTGTCTATACCTGTTACTCTCCATGAGGAGCTGCCAAATGCTTACTTTGGCCGGTGTTTTCTTGATCTGATCTATGACCTCGTCCCCCTCTGTCTGTTTAACCAAAATTATGCTGCTATTACCCTAAAGAATTCCCTCACTAGGAACAAAAGCCCTGGGTGGTTCTGGTGCTGGCTATAATACCCTCCCACTACGGGTGATGGTTTCGACTGGTAAAGTCCTGGCCTTCAGAAATACCTTTTTCTCAACTGGTGCTGGCTTAGGATTTTCAAATTCATCCTCAGAGTCTAGGTCCTCCCACCTCAGAGGTGCTTGGACAGCTTTCTTTCCTTTGTCAACAGCGCTGATCACTTCTGGTTCTGGTTCTGACGGTCCCTATTCAATCACAACCGATCTGACCTCGGGATTAGCCTTTCTGATTTACTCAAAAATATAGCTGCTGGGCAGCCCTGATTGTACCATATTAATCCTCCCATCAAACCGGGGCAGTGGGTTCTCCTGTCTACTAGGTTGTGCCATTGGGGGTTCTATAATCTTCCCCTCTCTGACTAGTTTCTGAATTGCATTGTGGAGACCGACACATTCAGCTGTTTGATGCCCCACCGTCACATGATAACTGTAGAAATTCTCTTTTTAAGCCTCAGTTGTCTGTACAAATGGTTTTAAGCTCTATAAAAGCCCAACATTATAGCACTTAATGAAAAGCTTAGCCAACAAAACACTCTAGGGCTTGACTCTCTTCTGAGGCTGGTTTGCCTGCTCAGAAATTGTTGCTGCTACATCGATAGGTTGAACCATCGGTGGATTCTGCTTGAACCTTCCTACCCCAGTGTTGTTAGCTGGTACCGAAGTAGGATTAGGATTGCTGGAGCTTCCTCCCTTTGCAGCTGTAGTGAAGGTTTTCTTGAAGCCAGACTACTGTGGCTTCGATAAGTTCTCATATCGTTCAACTTTCTTCGCAATAGTCAAAAACATCAATATAACTTTGTAAAGTCATGTATTTTATTTCCTTACGGTATGTCTCCAGGATCCCGTTAATCAATATCATAATCAATTCCTCCCGCTGAGGCTTTACTGTCATATTGTTCAAGGTATCTCTCCACCGTTGGTAATATAATTCAAACCCTTCAGTAGGCATATGCCTCACAGCTTCTAAGTCTTCAAGCGTTGTCTTCTTTTCTAGATTGTAGGCATAAAACTCAAAAAATTTCATCGCCAGGGTTTTCCAATCCAACTGCGTCTGAGCTGGCAAGGTATTGTACCAGTTCAATGTGCCTCCCTTCAAAGTTGTAGGAAAGAGACGGATGATCTGGTTTAGAGACAGACCATCCATTGATAAGACTGTCACAATCTGGTTTAAATGCACTGTGGGAGACCCCTTGCCATTAAAAGGAGGGAATCTCGGTATGGAAAAGCCCTTAGGGAAGAGTTCGATCCCAGCAGCAGTAAACTCTTCTTGCTCAGCACATGGAGCCTTCTCTTTATCAAGCTTCTTCATTACCAAGCTCATAAAGCTTTCCATACACTCATTCTATCTCCTGAACTGCTCAACTACCTCATCAGACATTCCTGACACAATCTTAGCGGAAGGACGATACTCTTCTTCTTCAACCATGGCAGCCTTACCAGCCCTCTGACCCCTACTGGGTCCTTCAGTATTCATTTGTACCTGCACAGGAGAGACCTGTGCTTGAGCAGTTAAAGCGATGACAACTTAGCGGCCAACCTCCTTGGTAAACCTCTCTCAATTCATAAAGTCTTGTCTATCTGTTATGGCCCTTAGCCCCATCTGAACCTGTTCCTCGGCTTGACCCTGGTTCTGAATCTGACTTGGTGTCTGCCCTACCTTATTCTGATTGATATTGGTGACACTAGCTCTGTCCTCTTCTACAGGCATATTGGGATCAACATTGTCCATGTTTATCTGTATTGTCCTAAGAACAAGCCGACATCTGTTAGATGCTAGTTGGACTTGTGAATGACGTGATGTTTGTGAGATGATGTCCACTTTTGGGCGGCGTGATGTTAAGTTTGAGATGGTGTGATGTCTAGCCATTTGAGTGGAATTGTGTCTATCCGTTAGACCGTGAAATGGCATGATGTCTAGCCGTTAGATGGAATGATGTCTATCCGTTAGACAACCTAATGCCCATTGTGAAATGGCATGATGTCAAGTCGTAAAGTGGAATGATATCTATCTATTAGACAACTTAATGCCTAATGTAAAATGGCATGATGTCTAGCCGTAAAGTGGAATGATGTCTATCCGTTAGACAACTTAATATCTAATGTAAAATGGTGTGATGTCTAGCCGTAAAGTGGAATAATATCTATCCGTTAGACAATTTAATGTCTAATGTAAAATGGCATGATGTCTAGCCGTTAAGTGGAATAATGTCTATCCGTTGGACATATAGTCATGATTGCATATGTATGTTAGTGCGTGGCATTTGCGTAAGCAAGAAGATAGTTATGTCACGTTATAAGCATTTAGGCATACAAATGGATGGCATGGCATCGTGTTATGTATTGTGAGCAAGTTATGGCAACATATTGACAATAATAAAGTAATTTGTGTGTACAAAGTGTTTGAACAACTCAAGAAGTATAAAATAGTCATTTTTCATGATCATAATAATGAGTTTTTATTGCAAAAAATGTAAATAAAGTGATACAAAGATTACTCCCCAAAGCTAGTAGTGAAATCAGATCTGGCGTCTCGGGTAGGCAGGGCCTTGATCCCTTTGATCCATCTCTGATACTTGTCATCTGGTTCTATACTTGGGGCATCAGTTCAGGCCATGATCCCACATGTTCAAGAGTGTGTCGTACATTGTCAGAGTGTATTCACCTTTCATCTCTGGATGGATCATCTCCAGAACCCATTGACATTGCCCGAACTGTCTTCGTACCCTTATCGGTGAGTAGAAGGTAAGTCTCGTGAGGCCTAGCAGCTTGATGTCACTGTCTCTCATGGAGGTCCGAAATATTCCTATTCTCCACTAAGGGCATGTGCATCTGATGTCCAAATGAGTCATGTTAGAAAGTCTAGCAATCCATTCTTCTTTGTCTAAAAGTGGTGTTCCCGAAATGAGGAAGGGTTTTTCTTTTATGTGTGGAAGTATGTATTATAGGAAGGATCCTTTGGGAAGTGCGAATAATGATAGTTTTTCCACAAGCCAGCATTGAAGGATGGTCAAGTGTGGGGTGATATGGATGTCATCAGGTCGGGAGTATTTACTGAGAGTTATAAGGGTTTCGACTAAAATAAGGCCTACGGGAGAAGCCTCTTTGGCCATTTTGGGTATGATAGAGGCTAGGTAAAAAGGACCAGTACTTTATGGCAAGCCTAAAAGTTGGTGCATCAGTATCATGCTGGCTATAGGGACCCAAACAAGGTGTGTGTCGGGAGTGAGGGAACACCACTCTAGAACTTTTTCCAAGTTGAAACCAGTAGTAGATGAGCCTTGATGAAGAAAAGATAAGAAATTCCCATGCTCCTCATGAGGGAAGTGAAAGTCCTTGGCCATAGTCCCTGGATGTCCGTAAACAAACTCGGGTACGGCTACAGAAGTGTCTAAGGGACTAGGTATCCCGATAATAGAGCTGAACTCCTCCAACAGCGGGCACAGTTCCTGATTATCGAATCTGAACAAGTTTTCCTTCGTATCCCAAATGATATGCATGCATTAAGTAACTCAGGAAGGAGCCAAATGTCAAAACATAGCTTGACACCTCGTAAGCTGTACATTGTAAATTTATCCCAGACCAAGTTAGGAATTGTCTTGACGAACGCTTGAGCTCGTCACTCAAAGTTTTCCATGGTACCTACAGAAAACACGGTGATTAGGAACATGCTTTCAATAGAGGTCGGTCATGGTACGTTGCGATAAGTAACACATAAATCATGGTAACACGGTTCATGCATGATCATAGTAGAATGGTCTAATGCATGTCATAGCATTTATGATCCTATCATGGCAAAACTATTGAATGCATTTTTGCATAGGCATGGTAGCGTGATCGGATGCATGTCATGGCATCATGGATCGTGCATGCTCATGGTAAAGAGTTCAAATGCGCGTAATAACATTACAGTACAGGTGTAGTAAAAGGTAACAAATGCATGTCGTGGCATTTGCGGTCCTATCATGGCAAAACTAATGGATGCATGTCATAGCATGTCGCATGTTTGCATGGTCATGGCAAATATGTGTTAACGTACGGTGAGCCGTTAAGGCTACGATGTCATGTTCGTGTATGAATGGTGCTTACATAGCATGTCATGAGATGTTCATACCCGATGTGGGTATGTCTGTCGTGTCCTATGATGTTGTGTTCATGTATGACGTGTTCTTTTGTAAGTGATCAAGTAATATATGTCATGCGACACGAACAAAAATATGCACGTGGCTGCACAAAGACGTGAGTTAGAGTGGCATTCAATAATGCATTTATGAATGTTAAATGACAGGAAGTAAACAACCACAAACAAAGACAAGTCACATACAAAGTGGAAGTTCCCAACCTTATATCTCCACGTGGTATAAAATCTCTAACCATTCCTAGATGGGGGTCTCCTTGCCATCAATAGGGGATGACAAGGGTTGAAACTACAACTATTTTATTTTAAGTCATAGGTAAACCTAGTGGAAATTACTACGGCTTATCTATATGATGGTGGTCAAAAATCCGGTAAGCAAAGGAGGGTCCCATAGCAAAACATACACTCTTTCTCTTCCAAAATAGATTCGACCGAGAAGAGCAGTATGAGGCTACAGGTGGCTTCCCAATATGTGTTCAAGGGACCGAAGTGGAACCCAAGTAACATTTCTTGAGAGAGCTGGAGGTAGGTATGGAGGTCCTAGTGGGGGAATGCAATCTATATGATATGCAAAACATGAAAGAAATCTTGATTGCAAACAAGAACACTTCGCTTAAAAATATTGTCGATTTTTAAATGTTTTTCAAAAATGTCTTTCAAAGGCTTGTCAAAATTCCTTTTCAAAACAATTTTAAAATTTTGAAAAATTTTGTAAAAAAAAAGTTTAAAAAGAAAATTCTCCAGTGGAGTCGCCACTGTGAGCGCAGTGACCTTTTGGGAGGTTTTATGTTCAAAAGTCAAAAGTTAAAAGTCAAAGTCAAAGCAATCACCTAAAGTCAGATGAAGCGAGTCAAAGTCAAACAAGGTAAGTCGAGGCCAAGTCAAAGGAGAAAGTCGGTTTTGAAAAGAAAAGTTTTGGTGTTTATGTCGCGAGCGTTCTTGACGCTCTCGTAAATAAAACCGCTCGATAGGAAACTCGTAAGTTTTTCGAGAATTAAATGAAAAGAAGTTAAAGTAAAATGTAAAGTAAAGTAGAGTTTTGGAAGGCGTACCCACATCGCAAGCAACTTGGTGCTCTCGTGAGTATAAGTGACTCGTCTTTCGGAGACTTATCACGAAAAAGTAAGAAAAATGATAAAAAGAAAAAATTTCTAAGCGAGTGAAATATTCCTTTTCTAGTACCCTCCGCCTTAGAAGCGGACCCGTAGGGACTCAAGGCCTTCAGAGGAAGGATTTCCAAACTACTTGTGAGTGTGAACGTTGGAGTTTTGTCGAAAGAAAACGGAGTAAAAAAGAAAACGAGTTTAAAAAAGAAATTCGAACTTGAACTTCTAGAAAACAATTTTGGAGTCGCCACCCGGTTCTAAGCTCATACCGAGAATTCATCACTGTATCACTTGGATCTTAAGTCTCGAATCCAAAACCGTGATCCAGAGATCAGGTTCGGAAAAGGCTTTTATTTAACTTTTCTCGAAAAATATTTTAAAAGTCGGTAATAATTGAAAAGAGACATTAATTTTTGCAATAAAAAATGTTGGAGTCCTAAAGATTGATTTTAGTTTGATTAAAGTTAACGGTATCTCACAAGCAAGCATAAAAGTAAAGGCAGTAAAATAAACATACATTCGTCAAAGTATATATTTTACAACCCAATCGAATTAATAATAAACCTATGGGATACATTGGATTGGGGAGGGATTTCATCCATCTAAGCATGCATTGATAGATATAAATGTACACGAGCATACACAAATATATACACACATATATCACGTAAATATACAATCATGCCTTGAAAATGAACATGTAATAAGAAAAGGAAAGTTTGATAGCTCGGGGTCATATTATAGAAAGAGGACACCCAATCCAAAGCGTGTTATCGGATTGAGTATTTTGGACTGAGGGATAGACTCACAATGGCTCGAAAATAGTTTTGACTCGTGTTATGATAGGGCAAAGTGATGTTCGTTTGAAAATATTTGGCTCGTATTTTAAATCTTTCGAGGCATGTAAATTATTTAGTGAGTAGGAAATCCAGAGTTTGAACCCCTTTATTGGTTTGTTCTAGCGGTCCTAAATCTGACTTTCCAGCACGGTTTTCTAGATACTAGAGTTTATTATAGTTAAATAAGTCTAAGTCTCAAAGGCATTTATCGAGCAGTTAATATTCGTCATATTTCAAAATATGTCAAACATACATAAAAAGATCATGTTCAGGTGTAAAATACTGAGTAAAGTAGAGTTAAAAGAGACCAAAACGGAATCCAAGTTAGAAATGGGGTTGAAAATATGAAGAAGGAAATTCAGTCCAAGATTAGAGGCTCGGCACGTGTGCAAGCCTTAGGCAGAAGCACAAAATTGGACAGAAGGCTAGCACGCCGGCATGCCGAGTGGGGCACGCGTGCTGGCCTGCATTTTCTGGAAAAATGCTACAAATATGATGAGCACGAGCCAGCCTCAGCACGCGTGCTGTGCTGATGAGCACGACATGCCGAGGCTCAGGCACGCGTGCCAAGGCCAACATTTGCTCGAATAGAAGGGACCAAACCTATAGCACACCGACATACCAGGGGCAGCACGCATGCCGGCCTGTTGTCGGTCGTTTTTCTCCATTTCTAGGCCAGTTTAACCACGATTAAGGACATAGAAACATCCCGGGATGTTCAAAAGCAAGATTTTGATAATTCAGGGGCAAGTTAAACCTCAAAAACCTGAGCTTTAAACAAGTTTTGACATTGAACATGAAAAGTCCATTTTAAGCAGTTCAAGTCCATTTTTAGTCTATTTTCTGTTTGTTCAAGCCCGGATACTCTCCATTTCTGCGAGGGAACATATCAAAAGTTCAGGGGCATCCTCAAACATCCGGTTTTACAGATTTGATACCAAGTTAAGTTATTTATGCATTTTTAACTCAAAAGTTCATTTCGATAGCTTTTAACTCAAAAAATCAATTTTTACACCCGACCGCTCACACCCAACAGCAAACAAGAAGCAAAAGGATTGCATAATGAGTTTTAGAGCTCAGTTAGTTACCTTTGTAGCGTGCTTAATGTATAGGAGTATGAGAAACCCGAAACGCACTGAACACACACCGACACGAACAAGAACATGTATAAACCGAAAGAAACGTCCTTTGCTTGAGGAAAACTCACGAAAACAGCAAGCTTTATGGATTAAAGCTATTGTTTTGAGAGTTTATGAGGTTGGTTTGGGGATTGGTTGAAGTTTATGGGAAACAAAGAAGTTAAGAAGAAGAAGATATAAGGAAGATGAAATTGATGGGTTGTTTGGAGTTTTGATGGTGAGTTGAGGTGTTGATAGTGGGTTAGAGAAGTAGTTTTGCTACTGGAACTTGAACTTAGAGAAGGGAAAAGAAGAAGAGAAGCCGTTGAGTGTAAGAGAAGAGTTGGAAGAATAGGAGTTGGAAGAGAGATGTCCAAAAAAAATTGCAAAATGGAGTTGTTGTTTGGCTTGGTGGCTAGAGCAGCCAATTTCTTTCATTGGCTGGTAGGGGGGACGGAAATCATAGCCCTTGATGCCCATCATCAACTTCTATTAGTCCTTTTAGGAAGATCAAGGCCATTCAAGTGTGTAGGCACTTGATTTGTGCATGTGATGTCACTACCTTTTGTTGTCTCCTAAAGGCATCTTTCCTTCTTTGGCAAAACTAATCCCAATTCAAATTTTTGGTGGGGTTTTAGCAAATTTTCAACAGCCAATTTATGCTTTGGTTGGGGTAGAAATAGGTTTGGTTTGGGTTTTTAGGTGTCGAAAAAGTTTTCGGTTCAATTGGTTTGTTTTCGGTTCGACCGGCTCAAAAATGAACTCGTAGATTTGATTTTTAAATTGGTAAAACCACTCAATATGTGTTAAATTCATGTCATAATGGCGTGATATTGGCACGTCCGAAGTTCTCCACGCGTGTACGAAAGCCCGACGAGGTACCGGCGGAGACCGGTTTCATCATTGCTCTAGGAAAAAATTTCGGTGCTCACAAGAGCGTTAAGATGTTCGCAACATAAGTCCATCCTCATTTTTTTTTTGAAACAGTTACATCTTGACAAGAGCGGGATTCGAACTTACAACGTCTCCCATCAAGCGACCTGATGATTACCATCAGTGCCAACCCTTGCTAGATAAGTCCATCCTCATTTAAAAACAATTATTTTCTTTTCGTTCAAAAGGTCGATCGCTCACACTTGTGCCCTCTTAGTGGCTTTGCATCCACTTTTTGGTTGTTTTTTTTTCTTTCAGTGTGTGATCATTATATTATACTACTTATTTAGTTGAATACACACTGTTGTTCTCTATAAAAAAAAAACAATAAAATCGTTACATATATAATTAATTTTTTATAATATGATTTTTTAGTAAATAATTAAAAGAAAATTGAGTAGGTGGATTGGAGCATTTATTATAAATTGCGTGCTGTCGACGGTCGTTCTTACATCATATGTGACAAATTACATTTAATTTTGAAGAAATTTGTTGCATGCAAAAACATGTGATTATTAAATAATTGCCAAAAATCTCTTTATTTAATTTTTTCAATTATCGACTTCAAATTTGTTATATGCTTCTCTTGTTTCATAATTAAAAAATTTAAAGTATATTTTCAACCCCAAAAAAAAACTAAAGAATGTGTTTTAAAAAAAAAAATGGCATATTTTAATTATAATTTTCAATTGAAATTAATGGCCTAATTAACTAATAGCATAAATAAAATAAAGTTTTGTGAGAGAATTTGTTTTTTCTAGATATAAGTTTAATAATATTACTTTATAGAATATTTCATCCGCCTTTTATTAGGGAAAGCTAAATTGACACAATAAAAATTGACATTATAGAATCATCCGATGATCCAAGGACTGGAACACATCTTATATTTCAGCCCTTGGATCTACAGAATTATCCAATGATCCAAGAGCTGAAATATAAGATGTGTCAATTGTGCCAATTAAGAGGATGATTTGGATGATTTTTGTAACGTTTGGAGTGTTTTTAGAGAGATTAGTTCTTTAGGATGCAAATTGCCCATAACTCTATTCTTTAAGGACTAAAATGATGGTTTATCTCCATTAATATCAAGAGGTGTTTGTTTTTTATTTTCAGAACAACTTTTAGCTTTTTCATACCAAAAAACTGATTTTATAGTATTTGATTAATTTTATAAAACAACAACTTTTAGCTATTCACTATGAAATAATAGCTTTTCACAAAAAAAGTCTAAATAGAGCTTTTCACTAAAAGACGTTTGTTGTTAACAATATATTGATAAAATTACTCTCACCTTATTAGCTGATATAATTATCATATAATTAAAAATATACTCATACTGGTCTTTTACATTTTAACAGCAACAACTATTTGTAGATTTACCAAACACTAGTTAAAAATCATCTACCAACTAACTGCTAACAGCTAAAGTGAACAGCAGCTAAACCAAATAGACCCTAATATTAGAATTCAATCCGGAGTTTAGTTACTTGTTCTAGTTCTCAATCACGAATAGAATATCAAAACATTAATTATACAACATGCATTTTAAGCAATGTTATCATAATCGGATGGGAATTTGACTCCAAAAGTTTATTTTTTTTACAGTTTAATTAGTTCAATTGGAATGTGAATCGGTAATTAATTTGATATTTATTTATAAAAAATTATTTTTTATTAATAAATAATGATAAAATATAATTAAATTAATAATTTTAATACTAAAAATATATTATTTTTAATTTTTTTATTAAAATTATTGAAAATTAAAAAATCAAACCAAATTGATGACCGATTCACTCTCAAACCACTCCGATTTTAATAACATTGCTTTTAATAAAAATTTTCACACTCTAATTTTAATTTGATATATATAGTTAAAACCACTACATTATTGTTGTATATGCATTTAAATTTATCTCACACACAAAAAAATAAATAAAATAAATTATGAAAAATAAATCTGGAGTTTTTTGAATTTTTATAAAAAAAATATAATCGGTCTTTTAAACAATATTTTATACATATTGAGTTTCTATTCTTTTTTTTTCATTATCACCAAAATTTAGTGTTATTTTCTGTGTATATAATATTATCTATTAAGTAATGTAAATAATAATATTTTAGTATATATTATTATTTTAAAAAATCATCTACATAAAAAATAGACTAAATAAATTGTTCATTTTACAATTTTAAATGATAATATTATATAATTCTTTAATTATTTATAAATACTTTTTTAGAAAAATAAAGCAGATTAAGAGCCTCATAATAAAATAAAATATTTAAAAATTTAATATATTTAAAAATAATAATTTGAAACATGAAATTAACTAATTGATTGCTCAAGCAATTATATTTAATTTTGAATTGTTAAGAAGTCAAATTCATAATAACAGTGCCCGAGAATGACTCGAGCCACATGCTACAAATGACGTAGAAAATATAATTAAAATAATAATAATAATTTATTAATTAATCAAATTAAATAAAACATTATGATGTATTGTAGACTGAAAATAAAAGATATTTAATTAATTATTGTTCTTTACATAAAGTAATAGATTGATAATAACATGATTTGAGATTGATTGAAAAACATTACCTTATAGGGATATAATGGGATTCTGAGTTGGATAATGATACATTTATCAATATTTAACGGATGATATTCAATTAAAATTTTTT
>CAOJCO010438859.1:0-12456 GCA_948330635.1 Euphorbia biselegans | reverse complement strand
TTGTTGAAGACTTGTGCTATTTATACTGTGAGTATGAATTAACCGTTGAGTCCCAATTTGAATCCTGATCGTTGGATTAGGAAGGGATAACCGTTGGATGGATTTTGTCTTCAGCAAGGGTTTTTCAACGGGTAGAAGATGCTGTCTGAATAAGATTTGATCTTGTCAGCAAAGCTGTTGTCCTGTCTGTACTGAGTCTGAGCTGATGCTGAATTCTTACTTGATTTGGTATGGCTTCAGACGTCAGTAATATGTGAGATCAACATGTCTCTACCAAAAATAAAAATGTGGTAGACCTGTACTAGACTTTTTCTGCACACTTAAGCATTTGGATCAAAATACCACGTTGGATAATTAACATAAATGTATTCAAATTTTAATCTTCAAACATCAATAATTAATTTTGTCAACTTCAATAAATATTTTACTTTAATAAAAATAGATTTTGGAAGAGTTGGTAGCGCCTGAGGTCCTACAAGTGGTATCAGAGTTAAGGTCACGGGTTCCAGCAGGAGCAATTACTGAGGGGGAGATTGTTGGCTTGGTGGCCATCAATTGTCCTGTGGCGGAGGCTTGGTGGCCGAGTCACAATCGAATGTCGTGGGATCTTGTGTAAGTGAATGCACTATAAGGATAGGGTATGCGCCTTTTCCATCACCAATTAGTTTTGGAAGAGTTGATAGCACCTGAAGTCCTACAATAATTATCTAGCAATTGAGTATTAATAATGTATAAGGTTATAAAATATGTTCTCTACCATGTTTACTATTTATTTTTTCTTTTAAGTCAAATTAAATCGAAAAAATTACAAACACTGTGATTTGATTTTGTTATAAATTCATTTTAGAGATTTATTTTTTTTTACAAATCGAGGTATATATTTTTATTCTGTTAACAAATTAATAAAATTTATTTTTTTATTAACGAAACTTTTTTTTCATGATTGTCGGACCAGATTCGGTCCAATCAATAAATCGGAAAGAAAATGGGTCAAGGATTAAAGGTTCAACCGGAATTAACCTATTATTAAACTGGTTAATCCGATTTAATATGTAAAATTTAATATTTTTATGATATAATAAAATAATATATCAGTAACAAAATTGAACAATGTTTAACTTCAGTCATATTAGTAAATACTTGAAATTTAGAGTTTCTTATCTTAATAGCGAGGAATTAACGATATGCCACGATACAATGAAATATACAATTAAAATTTAAAATTAAAAGAGTAGAGACTGTGATGAGAAAAGTGAAAATAAAATGGAAGAAAAAAAATGAACAAAATGTAAAAATTAAAAGGACATACTCATCAGAATTGTATTCATTATTTCTTTTTTCTAGCTCATTTTTTTACCCATTATAATCTGATCGGATTATTGGGTCTTTAATGATCAGCGAGTCACTTATAGATCCGATCAAATTATTGGGTGTTTAATAATCCAAAAATCACAGATTTTTCAAACCGTTCTAACCATTAAATTCGGTAAACCGAATTAAACCGGTATCAATCCGGGTGTAACAACTCTAGTTTTTAACAAACATCCAAATTAACAAACTTCATATTTCCATCTTCCTGGAAAAATGCAGTTTCATAAAGCAAAAGCACGGACCTCACTGTTGGTAACCGTCAAATAACTTCTCCAACATAGAGCAAAAGATCTCTACTTTTCTGCAAACTTCCATTCTCCTGAAAAATGCAGTTTCATTACCTCTCTCACGATCAATCATGGCAATCATTCATATACACTTTCTTGTTTCCGTCCTTTCTTTGCTTTTCCTCTCATCCTCTTCTCAACCTCCAGATTCAGGTACACTTTCCACTCCCTTCGGATTGTACAAAAAGAGAAAAAAACTGACATCTTTTCGTTGTCTGCAGATACACCAAAAATACCCAATTTCGCCTTCAGTTGGTTAAACGACAATAATACATTTCAAGCTGGTGATACTGCAGCCATTAAGATTGTAGTTCTGGGAGAGTTCGACAGTAAAGGAAATGCTTCACTTGGTTCAAAAGCTTTCAATCCTACATTTACTGTCAATGATAAGAAAGGCAACAGTTCTTTTGTATCTGGGGTTTTCCTTGATACTGCAGGGGACACCAGCACTTGGAAAATTATTTTCGTTCCGATTAGAGTTGGGGTTTTTAATGTCTTCATCAACGATGATGTTTTCAGAGTGTTTGATTCATCTCTCCATTTCAATGTTGTACCAGGTTTATGCATCTTTTACCTTCGAACTTATGTTCTTAATTTTCGCCTTTAACATGTTCGAGATAATGCCTCAATGGAATTTTTTTTTAAACCCTCAATGGACTTTTAATCTTTCTTTATATATAACTCTGTCTTGAACCTGTTTCTATGAATAAGTGCAACAACTTTTTACATTTTTCAATTAGTGAATAGAAGATTTGGATTTTGATTTTGTCCCTTGATAGAAGGGTTATTTTAGGGGGGAAAAATATTTTTAAGCCAATTTTACTTTTTTGTGCTCTATATAGGTTTAATTCTTCTTCTATTTTGAAGCTCGAGATTGTTTTTAACCCTTGTGGAGTTTCATGTTATAATGCTACTCAGCAATCGCATGCTTAAGGATGTTCATAATGGCAATTAAGCATTCAATAAGATCAATGGATCCTGACTCGTGTTATTTTGGATTGCAGGGAAAATCTATCCATCTGTGTGCATAGCTTCATGGATGGGAGCCTTGAATGAGTTTGAAGCAGGGTCGAAGGCTATGTTTTTAGTTGTTCCGAGGGATGCATTTGGGAATAATGTTTCTTCAACTGAAGAGGATTTACGTCCTCATAATTTTACATTGTCTGCATTTTATGAAAATGGCTCCCTTGCTAGTGTGCCAAACATCTCTTATATAGGTTGGAATGGATTTGGCTTAATCGCCATCGAGTTTATTGCAACAAAAGCTGGAACTCTTTTCTTGGATGTTGAAGGAGGAAATCAAACTTTGAATGGCTCTCCACTTCTGTTTAAAGTGAATCCAGGTGATCCACAATATTTTCGATTCGATCATCTGTCCATACTGTGTTTTTTAGGCGCTTTAATTTTATGGAAGAGAAAGGTATTTATTACTTCAATAACGATAGAACTCGGGTCTTTGTAACCAAAGATGTTAGGGTTGATGAAATCAATTGAATTAATGTTTCTGTTGATTCTGTTTAAACACAATATAGCATTCCCTTTTGTTTGGTTATGTAACTAATTTATATGAGTAGCTTTAGTTTTTGGTTCACTCCAACTGTTTATTTTTTAAATTTTCTAGGACCTCTAGATGTTTCCAACTGCCTGGCCTATTGGAAGTTTGAGACAAAATTTTGGCAAATTTTCTCCAAGATGCAAATTTTTATACGTCAACAGGACCAATATGGGAACCTTATTTCAGGGTTATATGATTTTGATGCTGATGTTATTGAGAAAGAGACAAATCTCTCTATACCGATTTCAGATTTGCATTTTACAGAAGTTATGTCAGGGATTCAATTGTTCTCTTTCAGTCTATTGGAACCAGGAAATTTCTTGCTCACTATATCTGATGGGAAGCACAATAGAAGCATCTATAATATGCCATTTGAATATACTGTTTTCATAGGTAAGTAAACTTTAGCTGCCATATACAATTACGGTGAGGTTGTTTGGATCAAACACCATTTGTATAATACGCGAATTTAAGATACTTGATTTCTTAATTCTCATGTTTTCAAGTTCTTATTTGTTGATTATAGATTTTTATTATGCTTTAATTTTTGTCATGCATAATTAAGTTGTAAAACTACTTTCTGAAGTGGTTGAATTCCAATCGGATAGGTTATTGTGATGGATCGGCCAGTATTGTCAATGGATCTGGTTTAAATGATTCAGTTGCTGGTGAGGTTGCACAGTTTTCGATCTATTTAGTCGACAAATTTCAGTATCCTGCATTTGTTGAAGTAGAAAGCATTCAAGTACTGATAGTTGACACAAATGATTCTTATAATGTACAACCAAGCATTTATCCAATAATTAATGGTAATCAAAAGCTTAACTATTGTTTGTTTCTTATTGATGATAAATATTAGTATAGTTTACGAGGAAGACACATCTCTTATACAGGGAGTGAACCTGCTCGGGAGCTTGGCTTTAACGGAATTAGCCATTCAGAAATATCTCCTTCGACATCTTTTCTACCAAATACCATGGTGAATTTTTTTTTACATGCATCTCTCAGGTCATTGTTCAGATTTTGATTTCTTTTTTTCTTCTTCTCTTACGTTCAGTCTACCGGACACTCAAAAGCTTTGGCAAGTGCTTTCAGTGTAATGTATAAGCCCGAGAAGAGTGGGATGTATGAAATATATGCATCTTGTGGAAACATTTTGTTGGGTGGAGGTCAGTCGTTCAGAAAGGAAGTTAAAGCAGGTAATTTCATTTTGTCCAGACTGATTTTTCTGAAGTTCCCTCACTTTTATATCTCCTATTATTAATCAATTCTAGCATTGTTTGATTATGTTGGTCTGATCCTCGTGTGCATATCATCATATTGAAACTGAGATTTTTTGCCATTTTGCATAGGCGAGGTTGATGTATCATTTTCAAAAGTTGTCAAATCGGATCCAAAGGTACCGAAGCTGGTGGCAAATGAAATAGTGGTGCAACTGATGGATGCATTTTCTAATCCTGTCTTGTCTCAGCAATCACGGCTTAAACTAGAGATTGCTTCAGTTAACAGGTCCGGTTTTTCAAATGGGATGTTTGCAGATAACAATGATGGGTCTTATTCTTGTCAATATCTGACTAAGGATGTTGGAACCTACGAGATGTGTGTCTCAGTCGAAGACAAACGTTTGACACCCTGCCCCTTTGGTGTCAACGTTTATAGCGGTAAGTTAAGACAGCATTACAATTAAATGATACAGTCTTCCTTTGTTGAAAATTTCCATTTGATTCTATTATTCTATAGCAAGATGAACTTGATTTGTCAAATTATTTTGCGACAAGATCTCTATGCACTATATTCTTCCAATGGTAGTTCTAGATGTCATGCGAAGTATTTTTAAGATTTTTACTTCGATGTCTTCTAGGTGAATATTTTCCTAAAGCTTATGATGACGAAGTTTCTGTGTGGGACGATGAGTCCATTGTGTTTGATGTGTTAGCAAATGACTACTTTGCTGGAAACAATGCAAGTATCATCGAATTTTCCAAAGTAAGGCTTATGTATTTTTCACCTAAATTCATTTCTTTTTCCCGGTAAAAGGATCCAATCACTTTTATGTTTCTACTGGTTTCTATGTGCATTTGTTAAGTAGATACTCTACATCTGTAAAATTTCATAACATGCTTATTACATCCAGCCAAAAGTTCCCTCAAATTGTAAACAAGAGAACTATCGAGTGATATTATGGCATGATTTGGTGTGGCGTTCAGATGAAGTTCAATTTTGCATATGTTCCAGATTTTCCTTTGGAAAAGTTAGCGTGGAGAATTGACTTGACGTTTTATGTCTAATTTTTCAGCCAGAGCGCGGTTCCCTTTTACAGACGGGGACTTCTTTAGATACACGCCTTATCGAGAGTATTATGGCAATGACTCTTTTATGTATACAATGTTGGATGTAAATGGAAATACTGCTTCTGCTGCTGTGAACATTTCTATACTTAATATCCCACCCCAGTTTGTTTCATTTCCAGATATATTACTAGCAATTGAGGACATTATAAGCCCCATATACCAGTAAGTATCAATTACATTAGTTAACTATCATTTACGAGTTCAACATATCTGAGGTTTATTTAATTTGGTTGATGTTTTCCTTGGTGGATGATCTTTTCTTTCTCATGGAAGTGGTTTATCCGGATTTGAGATCAAGTATTCTGATCCAATAGAGAAAATTTCTATCACTCTGAGTGCCGACTCTGGGACTTTGTTTTTGTCCCCTATGCTTGTGCAATTTTGGCAGCCAATTTGGGAGGAATTTTCTGTGACGAGAGATGATAATAAAGCCAAAAGTTTGATCCTAGAAGGCTGTGTAGAAGTTCTCAATGAAGCCATTCAGTCAGTTCAGTATCTCGGGTACTGTCTACTACCCTTTCAGTATCATTAGCTGTATATATTTTACTCATTTAACTTTTATTCATTTTTTCTCTCGTCATTCAGGAATCAGAATTTCAGCGGTGAAGATACTATTCGGATTTCTGTCAACAACACGAATGGGAAAAATGATATAGCAGTTCCAGTTCTTGTGGAACCTATCAATGATCCTCCATATATTAATGTACCAGAGTTTATTTTATTGAAGGGAAGTAGTGACAAGTCACTGATCTTTGACAGAGATAAAGACAACTTTGAGTTTTGTGTTGGAGATCCTGATGTTTTTAACTTCCCTGGTATATATATGGAATATTCTTTTGGCTATTGAAGAAAAAAAAACTGAGTATTAAATTAGTTAAGGCGTATGCTAGTACTCGTAACAGCCTAAATATTAATCATATAAACCTCCAGTCGAGGTTTGTTTTTTCATGTATATCTTGTTTTAAAAGTGTTTAAACTGTTAGTGTTTTCGGGGCTTCGTTTTCTGATTGTGGGCTATGTTTCAGGTAGAGAGTCTCACTTCGTTGTGACATTTTCGGTGGAAGTTGATGAGGGATTTCTGGAAACTACTCTACCAGCTGAGCTCATAGGAACTACTGAGCTGAAGCTAATGAATAGTTATCAGTGGCAACCACTTCAGACATATGTTTCTATCTCGAAACATTTTGCAGTCAGAGCTAATGGGGTCAGATTTCGGGGCACAATAAATGACTGCAACCTTGTTATGCAACAACTCTTGTACCATGTGAGAAATCTCATTTATTTCAAAGCTTATAAACTACATGTGCAGTGCATTTTACTGTATCTGCTTATGGCCCCAGGCTGTAGTTACTTAATGGCATTGATAATGGGTCATAATATCTTGCTATATTATACATCACTCCAATCACGGTCCTTACTTATCCAGTCCAACATAAATTGATTTCTCTCTTCTTATGTCTCTATTCAGAATAAGGGGGGAGAAGATGATGCAGTGTTATCAGTGAAAGTAAATGATATGGGACACTACGGCTGTTATTCAGATTGTGCTGAAAAGATATCGGTGCCTTTGCATGCTGAAGCTGTCGTAAATCTTATGAGAAGAACACCGATAAATTCATTAGCAGCTCATAGTAAGTACAACAGATGATGGATTTTTTTCCTTCACTTTTATGTGTCTTTTCTCGATCTTCGGTGCAATCTTGCTTGATCTTTATTGTTCCATATTCTAGTGTCATTACCAATGAAGTAGCTGAATATCAAATGTCTGGTTTAATTATCGAAAGATAAATTTTATTGATTGTGCAGCCCTTGGGTCAGCTGTGATAATTGAATTTCTTATGGTTCTTTCTTTTGGAGTAATTCTGCTATTCTTCACTTGTAAATGTGCTATTCTGCTTGTAAATGAGAAAAGAAGCAGAAAGGTCCAGAATTCCCAGCAGACCGGCGTACAAAATATGCAGACAGAATCTGTCAATGAGCTTTAGTATTTATGTGAGCCATTTTTATTTTTTTCCTGTTCATTCATTCATCCGTATTTGATTTTTTTTTTTCTGTTCTTGCTTAATATGAGTAACTTGATCTTGTATGACTTGTTTGAATTCATATTTGCAGTAAACTAACAGCTTATCGGATAACAATACTTCCTTCACTGGATATTGTTCAAGATTTTTTCACCATGGGGTCAACCCTCTAACTTACACCTGTAACCCTTCCGACGAACAGTTTGTCACCTCCACAATGTTCTACTTAGTTTTCGGCTACTTAGGTTCTGTAATTTCCTTCAGGAAATCTGTTATGAAGGATCCTATTACTTCGTATTGTGTAGACATAGACATGTATTTGTTCGGGTTTATATAATCTTTTTGAGAGTGTTGAAGTAACCCGAGATCGAATACCATCGATAGAAGTGTCTTCAGTAGGTGGTACAACACTGCAAACTAAATTTTAGTAGCAGTTATACGACGGTATTTATTCAGCACAAAATGCTTTTTTTTTTTATACGGTTGCTGAGATGGTGTTTCTCTTGTATTAGTGTCTTGATCAAACTCTATTTATGCTTGAACGTGCCTTTGAGAAAAGTCTTTTAGCCAGATCTACATCTTAACTCATTTTTGGCTTCGAATAGAGATTTTAATGCTAGAAATGTTGCCTTTTTTTTATCGTTCATGTCAAGTGTTTCATAAAAGGTCTCGAAGAGTCCATTGCTTTTTTTTTTTTTTTTCAAACATGCATAGAGATATGATTTTTGGTTATTTAAAAACTATTTGACATACTCGGAACTATTCTATTGTGTTTGAGATTGCAGAAAAAGTAAAGAGAAGCATAACCATTGCAAGAGGAAAATGAATCCAGAGGAAATCTTTACGATACATATCACCATCACCGTCACCATAAATGCAAAAAAATCAGAAGCTTTTCTCCATATGATCCAATGAATATTCTTCTATTTGATTTCTGTATAATACGCCATTGACTTCAAAAGTGCATTATCATCACAAGTTTCAGTGTGTAGTTAGGAAGATAATCAACAAGAGGACCCATTCTGTTTAATTATTGGGTCCATTATTCTTTCTTCTCTCCTTCCTTAAACAAGGACAGCACTTAACAGACTTTGAAGTCAATGGCTTCCTGTCCCATTCATCATCTGTGTCCTGAAAGCTTCCTTTATGGTGATTAATATTCAAAAGACATGGTTTCGTATATTCTTTGCTTCTTACTATTCTTTGTGTTGAAAAAATCTGTCCATGGACGTAACTGGCCATCTGTCCGGTTTCCTTTCAGAGTCGAGGTGCAAGAAGCCATTACACTATTAGTTTACTCTCTCTTGCTCTGAAAGTAATGACATGATCTTACAGTTTCCGCTTTCCCGGAAACTGCAAAATTGAGCCGGTCAGATCCAAATGATTACCAAGATACATGGTTCATTTTAAAGGAGATAACTTGCCAGTACCTCCAAATCCTTTCGGTTCCGCAGTTTCAGCGGAAAGAAGGAAAACATGCCCTCTTTCTTGCTGAAACTGCCTCAAAGAAGCCTTATCTACAGTTGAACATCATGGCAGAAACAAGTGTAATCATATATATTGACATGTGAGATGATGCATATGTGTAGAAATGGAAGTGTATTTGTTCAAGTTCATACATATAATGCAAATCATAAACACAGAACCATACAAACATTTAACAATACAAAAGGACCAACCAACTTCATTAAATACGCGTCTCTCTAGCGATTGGATTAAGCATCGTAACTCAAATTGTATCAGTAACTTGGATTCTGTATAAGGCTGCTTGATTCTTTGTCATCAACCCGATTTCCCCTCGTCGTTTTTCATTGATTCTATTGGAAACATAAGAGGTCTGGGAGGAATTTGTAAGCTTTCCAAATCCCCTTCAAGCATCTCCACCACTTTATTCATTGGAGGCCGATTCGATGGTTCCATTTGTATACACCATAGCCCTGTTATTATCACTTTCCTCACTATTTTCGTCTCTTCAGCCGTTGCTTCTTCTATTTCTACATTTCCATCTAACAGCCTATCATATACCCAAAATGGATAGTAAATTCGGCTCAAATTCTCGTTCGATGCATCCTCTGCTGGAACTTGTAAGTTCTTCCTTCTCCCTGCCATTTCCAATAACAACATTCCAAAACTATACACATCCGCTTTGTACGATACATGTCCAATATTTTTGTAAAATAACTCTGGAGCCATATATCCTATTGTTCCTCTTGCTGCTGTAAGAGATGCAATACTATCTCTTTTTGGATAAAATTTAGCAAGTCCGAAGTCAGAAATTTTGGGAGCGAAACTTTCATCGAGAAGAATGTTGTGAGGCTTAATGTCAAGGTGTGAGATCTTATTTAAAGTTAGGAGCTCTTTACCACTCTAATCAACAATTGTTGGTCCTATGTGTTGCTTCACTTTCTTTCGCCGGCATCCAACACCGACCATCCTTATATTTTCCATTCGTTCAAATCTCATGTGTATAAATGAGGAGTTATAACATATCACAATATTAGTGTGTCAAATCAATAAAATTATGTCAAATTATACTATAGCAAATAGAAAAATTATAAATTTATTTAAATAATTAATTATTAAATATTTAATAATTTAAATAAATTTTTTTGGGTAAGGAATAATTTAAATAAATTGATATATCCTAAAATAAAAGATTTTAAACTTTAAAATAAAAATTTTAAATATTAATTTATTACCTTTAATCCCAAAAATATATTACATGATATATATTTATTAACTTTAAATACAAATAATGTAATAAACCGAATATATTATATAATTTTTCGCATGTAAATATGGTCCGGAAATCAATTGGTATTAGAAGTAATAAATATCTATAAAATATTGAAACTAATAAATAAATTTATTTTGATTTCAGTTTATTTCTTTAGGTTATCCAAGCACTAAATTTTGTACTTTTATAAATGCTTTATTGGTACTTTTATAAACAAAAAAAAAATTCAGCTCACTCTTTTAAATTTTGAGCTCGGTCAAGCTTATTGATACAATAATAAATTTAGTTGGTCAATTCGATCTAATTTTATTTTTTAAATTTTGAGCTCGTTAATTAAAATAGTATTTTTTATCATAAATTTAAAACATTAATAGTTAATAAATAAAAATGTAATTTTACGTATTTTAATTAATATATGTAATATATAAAATTATGATGAATAATATATGAAATTATAAAATCATAAAAAACATACAATAGATATTAAACAGGTTTTAAGTTGAATTCAGATTTTTAGAAAATTTTTAAGTATGATCTATTAAAAGATAGGATATAAAATCATAAAAAACATACAATATATAAGATATTAGACAGGTTTTAAGTTGAATTCAGATTTTTAGAAAATTTTTAAGTATGATCTATTAAAAGATAGGATTTAACGTATTTCGACTCAGACAAACTTAAATGGGAAATTACTTATTCAATGCCAAAATATATTAACCGAATTTTAACTAAATTTAATTTGAATCCAATATATCCACCATATCATATTTTATATTTATCACATTAATAAAATTATATAAGGATGATCCTATCTTCGCAGTTAAAATGTAAACTTAATAAATTAATGGAAAAGACTATATTGATACAAGAAAATCTTACACAATTGACGCATTTTGAATCTCAACTATTGGATAATTTTATTTTTTTATTTTTTTTATTTTTTATGGAATTATCTAAGAATTGAGATTGAAAGTGTATCAATTGTGTAAATTTGTTTGTGTCAATGTAGCTTTATCCTAAACTAATATTTAAAATTTATATTTTATAATTTAAAAATTTTACTTCAAATAAATAATTTTATATAAATAAATAACTATTACATTCTCCATTAATAAAATAATTATATTTTATAATTTTTTTAATGAATTAAAAATTAAATAACTTCTTTCTCCGTATACCAAAGTTATTGAACTGTTAGTATTTGTAACTGACGAAACCTGCCATACGACGCCGTTTTCACATCTAATATATAAGGATGACCCGATGCATCATGATACCACTATTGCAAGCTTGCTTCGTCTTCCTCAATCTCTGCCGTCAAATCTTCTCTTTCTTCCATCCATGCCGGAAAATATATCTGGTCACCATTTCACTTTCGTCCGGGAAACATTCCAGAGAAGACTCAGGTGCCATGTACCCAATAGTCCCTTTGACCTTTTCCAAAAACCAAAGTCAGAAACTTTCAAGGGTTGAAATCATGACATGATCAAGCAATACATTTTGTGGTTTCATGTCAAAGTGGAGAATTCTCTGATCAAATCCTCAGTGAAGATACCCAATGCCCTTTGCTATGCCTGTAGCAATGTCTTCCAGTCTTTTCCAGTCAAGGAAACTGTTTTTAATGTCTGGTGAGAAGATAAATTTCTTTTGGGTTCTGAAATGCTCTTGAGAAATTACTGAATAACGTGTAGTCATCCATGTTGTAGACATAAAATTGGAAGGGAGAAAGAGATACACTGAAATACAAAAGCCTTTTAGGAAGGCAATCTTCATTATAACAAGCAGAAATTCTTTGAGATTGATAGTCAATATGTTTGATGGAGAGTTTCCAGGAGGAAGACAACTGCAAAAGGGTGAGTTTCATTAGCTTGGGACCAAGACAGAAAAAGCCGATCCTGAGGGTAGCCACAGTGGTCTGGCTGCTTGCCTTTGATTCAGAATGGGAATCGGACCACCGGTCCATTACTTCCACATGTTGTGGAATTGCAGTCGTTAAAATCGAGTCCTTGAACCAGTAGATTCACATTAATCAACATAGCAATCAATAACAAGTAGTAGTAGTAGAGTAAAATATATAAATCCATCATCTTTTTTTCGCTCTGTAAGAAGCTCGGAGTAGTAAGGGTGCGGA
>CAOJCO010428705.1:0-10869 GCA_948330635.1 Euphorbia biselegans | reverse complement strand
CGCGCACACAAATTTTGGTTCGGTTCGGTTATTAGAATATTTTTTATATAACTGAACTGAACTTAATAAAAAAGCCAAAATATAAAAAAATAAAACCGAACTGAATTATATTTTAAATTTACCAAACCAATAGCAAAATTCGGTTCGGTTCGAAAATTCGGTTACCGAACCGTTTGCACACCCCTAATTGATATCACACTGTTTTGAACTTATTTTCCAATGATACTTTTTGGAAAAGCAGACCGAAAGCAGCGTGACAGTAATTCTAAACTGACCTCCCCTTCTCCAAATTGAACAACACGATGATGACTGTTCTAGGTACCTTTCATACGAGTCTGAGCTTGCAATAGCCGTGCTCGGAATTCAGCTAGTAGCAAATCATGCTAATATAATTCAGTATCCACTACTGTAACATGTCATGTACCAGAGTAGTAATTCAAAAGCCCAAAATACTTCCAATGGAGAAACTTTCAAAGTAGGGATGAAAGCTGGTATTGTAGCAATACTCAGCCCAAGGTATAAAATCCGCCCAGCATTTAGGATTGTCACCACTGAAACAATGAGTGTATATCTTAATCACCTGATTAACTGCTTCCATTCAGCCATTGCTTTGGGGATGATATGTTGAGCTAAAAGCCAACTTAGTGTCACAAAGCTGAAAAAATTCTTTCCAAAAAGAGCTGGTGAAGGTAGTATCCCTATCACTGACAATGGTTTGAGGTATTCCATCTAGCCAAGGTATTCAATCTAATCGGAAAACAATGTCAAAGAAAATTCAAGTAACAAGTGTTATGCCTTATTGAGCAAGTCCAACGGGCAATAAATGTTTCGCCTTATTCCACTGGCATACATCACAATTATGGACCCAATCTTGAACTACTATGTGACTTCATTCCGGACCATTAGGAATTTGTTGCAATGTGGTGAAGAGTTTTTTTCCGTACCCTTCATGGGGCTGGCTATGGATATTCGAGACGATTGCTTGGCAAACTAGAGAGTTAGTTGGTAAATAGACATGATCCTTGTAGAAGATAAACTATTCCTTAAAAGACTAAGATGCCCTCACGACCCTATCTTGGATTTGTTGCAAACTTATTCGTGAGAGCGTCTAATTGTTTTATCTCATTTCTAATTGTCTCAAAAGGACCAACTGAGGCATTGGAATAGTGATGAGTAGCCCCACATCCGTCTCACCTTGCTGAGGCATCTGCCACAACATTCTCCTTGCCTGCTCTATATACAACTGTAAAATCAAAGCCATTAATTACTAAGCCGATGTTTTTGTGGCCAAGTGACTATGTGTTGCTCTAATAAGAACTTGAGGCTGTAATGGTCAGTACGGACCAAAAAGCATGTCCTTGTAAATACACCTGCCATCGTTGTATTACTTTTTCCCACCCGATCAATTCCTTCTCATATGCCGACAACTTGATGAGGCGATGAGCCAAGGCTTGGCTAAAAAAGGCAATGTAATGGTCTTCTTGTTGCAAAACTTCTCCAATTCCAAAATCAGAGGCATCACACTTGATTACAAACGATTTATTGGAATTTAGCAAAGCTAAAACTGGCGTTTGGGGGCATTGCATTCTTTAATTTCTGAAAGGCATCGAACAGACTCAGATGTCTATCCAAATGAATTCTTTCGTAACATAGCTATCAAAGGTTCTTATGCAGTGCTTTAATCACTTAAAACTTTTAGTAGTAGCCTTTCAATCCTATAAGCCTCTTAAAGGGGTTGGAGGGGACCAATTAAGCCTTGCTACAACCTTTTCTGGATCAGTTCCAACTTCCTTAGATGAGATGATTTGACCTAAATAATAGACTACTTGTGAAAACAAGCATTTATATTCCTCGAGGAAAAGAGAATGTTGTCGTAGGATGTAAAAAACGATTTGAAGATGATGTAAATATTCATCCTATAATTGGCTGTGTACAAGAATATCATCGAAGAAGACTAGCACAGACCACCTTAAATACCGGAACACACTGTTCATAAGGCTTTGAATGTAGGAGCGTTGGTAAAACCAAATGGCATGATAAGGACCTCAAAATGACCATAGGGTGTGCCAAATGTTGTCTTCTCGACGTCTTCTTGCCTCATTTCTTCCTGAAAGTAGCTTGATCTTAAATTTAGCTTGGTGAAATAAATTACCCATTTAATGGGGAACTTGTCTTCAATAGTGCTGAGATTTAAGGCCCGATAATCATCACAAAACCTCTATGAATTGTCTGCTATTTTTATAGGACTAGAGAAGAATATGGTGATTGACTTGGGCGAATCTGCCCTTTATCCAACATCTCCTGGCACTACTTTTCAATCTGATCTTTTTGCAGATGCGGGTTTCGGTATGGGCGTACTGCAGTTGGACCAATTCCAGGATGTAAAGTAATTTTATGGTATCGGCACTGTGGTGGCAACCTCTTTGGTTCTTGGAACCAATCTTCAAAACTTTCCAAGAGTCGACGAAATTCTACATTTTTGTCCATATTCTCCAAAATAGTAGAATAATGTTGCCATTTCCTTTCTTTAATTCAATTGTTGATAGACCCATTGGCTTTTCCCCAATTACTGTAACCTGTTAACTCTTGAAACAGCTCCAAATCTAGTTTGTGGAAGTAAAGTAAATCAAAAGAGAAAATATGATCACCTATTTCTATGGGCAAATTGCATATTCCAGGGATGTACATCTTCTCGCAACTAGCCACTTTAACCCGTAATTCAACTTTTGGCTCTGCTATAATGCCTATTAGAACGGATGAGTGCCTCATCTGAAAGGTTGTGGTTGCTTCCAGAGTTGATTAAGATTAACAATGGACTCCCATTATTGCTACCGACATTTTTTGGGCCCTTTGAATTCTTTAAATAGCATGCGAGGATATTTTAATCGGATAAAGGTTCCTCAATCCCTTCAATCCAAAATAATTTCATACACCGGTGGCTAGGAGTATAATTATAGCGAAGTCCTTTAGCCCTCCTATGATCCATCTCATGGTGGTTCGACTGTTACATTAGAGGCAGTCCAACGAATCTCAATTGTTCCCCACTGTTTTCGTATGATGTGCCTTTCGTACAATCGAAGCTAAACTCATTGAACTAGTCAAATCTGGTGGCTGTTGTAACTCCACTTCCACTGATATGAGCCACTAATGAAATTTTGACATCTTATTCAAATGTTAATGAATCGGTGCATGTCAACAACTGTTTAAACTCTCGCGAGTATTCTTCAACTAAACCTGTCTGCTGGAGTTTGGATAATAAACTCAAATTACAATGCTTCTTAAATTCTTCCCAAGTCATGTCTAGCTCTATCCACCTTGATAAACCAAAGTTGAGCATATCTCCGAGGTGGAATGAGGCTAGCCCTACTTTTTCTCTCTCTCTCTCCTGTGTGTTGGTGCCGCAAGAATTGTTCACTTCTGTTTAACTAGCTCAACGAGTCATAAGACCCATCATATTTAGGAAAATCCAGCATGGAAAATTTTGGAACCAAGGTGCCTCCATTTGAATTTGACCTAACTTTGTTGAAGCAGAAAGAGTTAAACTGAAAATTATTTGCTCGAAACTTTATGTAGTGATTACAATTTAGAAAAAACTAGAGTGATTCGTAGTCTTGAACTCTAACTCTAACATTGTATCGCACTAAACCTTTCTATAAGTGATTCAAATTAGCCCGTGTGTTTATGGTCTTGCACGTCTCGGTATAGTGAATGCTCTAGAATTTTTCCCTAAATGCATAGGAAGGGGCCTCACTCCCACATTCACATAGGTCAGTCTATTAGAAGTACTCCTATAACGAGGTGCTTCACTCCAATTGGAGTATGGATTTCATTAAGAGTTTGTTACCTCATCCTTCGTTCGCTTCAGGAATTCATACTTCACTAAGTCTATCTCGTATTACATCATAACTTGTTATTACCCTTTGAATCTATTTCTTACAATCTCCATTCTATAGGTTGGGTTACCATTATGTGTAACTCTTCATTCTAATGGCACAAGTCCTATACTTTTTGAAGTATTATGGACTCTCTCTAGCATCTTTCGTCAAAGGATCATCTAAATTCTCTTCAGTGCGTACATGATCCACTTTAACAACACCTTTAGAAAGGAACTTTCTAATGCTACTGTACTTATGCCATATTTGTCGTCTCTTACCGTTGTTAATACAGTTCTGAATCTTTGCAATAGCCGCGGTACTATCTCAATGAATCAACACATCAGGAACTGATTTTTTCCATAATGAAATCTCCGATAACAGACTTCTCAACCAATCCGCTTCTTCACTAGGCTATCATTTTTTATTCCACAGTTGATTGAGCCAAAATAGTCTGTTTCTTAGACTTTCATGAAACAGCTTCACCAACTATATTGAAAATATAGCCACCAGTGGCCTTGGAATCATTTGATAAGGTGTTCCAGTCAGCATCACTATATCCTTTAAGGACAACCGAAAACCTTTGATAATGCAATTAAAGGTTCATGGTTCTTTTGAGATATCTCATGACCCTTTCAATATCATTCCAATGCTCAATAGCAGGTTTACTGGTAAACCTGCATAATAATCCCACGATATATGCAATGTCGGGTTTAGTAGCAGTGGCATACCGGAGGCTGCCAATTATGCTTGCATATTCTAGTTGTCTTGCACTGTCTCCAATGTTTTGAAACAGTTTGACACTTGGGCCATAAGGTGTACATGCAGGTTTACAATTAAATCAATTATATTTCTTTAAGATCTTTTCAATGTAACGTGATTGATCTAAAGAAAGTTCCTTTTCAGATCTAATTATCTGAATGCCAACATTTGCATCTCCTAAATCTTTCATATCAAAGTTTTTAGATAATATATATTCACTTTTTCATAACATGAATATTAGATTTAAAGATAAGCAAATCATCCACATTCAGGCATAGGCGCACCTCAGGCACAAATCACTCAAGGTACGTGGCCAAGCACGTCGCCATACCTTAGGCGAGGTGCGTCTCCCGGGCGCGCGCCTTAGTGCTCCTTGATGACATTGAAAAGGCACTTCAGGCGTGCCTTTAGTACAAATGAATAATTTTATAATTTTTTTTAACCAGCGGTCTTTTAATCTTGACCGTCTAAAATACCAAAAAATAAAACGTTAAATGACAAACAAAACAAGCAAAAAAAACAACATTAACTTCTCTCCTTATCATCACCTTCATCAACTTTTCTAACAACAAGCAATCAAGACTTGATGTTGATACTGTTAGAGATGAAAAGTATTTAGAGATGACAATTTAACATGACATGATGTTAGTAGAATTATTGGAGCAGAAGAAAGTGTTTATGGTACTAATTAAACAGAAAAAGTATCACTAAGACAATTGCTTCAAGCGTTAAGGGAAATGAGATATGCTAAAATATCATCTAGTGGTAAAGGAAGAGTTGCTCTAATGTTACAAATGGTGAAGATTGTGACTTCGAAGATGAGGATAAATATATTGATAACGGAGATGATAAAGACAGTGAGAATGAGGAGGATATTCAATATGAATCTGTGACGTACTGGTTTTAATTAGATCCAGTAGTCGGATAGAGTTAGGAATTCTAGAAGGTTAAGAGAGAGAGAAGGGAGAGTTGAGGGAGAGAGAAGCAGAATAAGAGAGAGAGAGGAAAGAGAAATTTATCATAGATTTCATTGATAGATCTTCCTTACAATTAGTGTGACCTTATATAATAATATAAGGTGGGGACCATAGCTGTTAACAGAATGTAAAGCTGTCCAACTCACACCTTCTTACTCCTATAACATGCAATACATGATTGAAATTTAAACTAACAAAATAGTGAACAGCAGTAAATTTAAATGGGTCAGGCAACTGACTTGAATTGCTTTTAACTCCTTTTCTTATCTTTATTTCGCCTTGCATACGTGACAATGCCTCCCCCTTTTGCACATTCTTATCCCCAAGAATTGTAGAAGTCAGGAAACTGGTGTTGGATAGTGGCCTTAGATTCCCACGTGGCATCCACAGCAGACATTTCTGTCCATAGAATGAGGAGTTATGGGACAGTTTCTCCATTAATAGTGACAGTACGGTTGTTTAGGACCTTAGCCGGACTGATGATCCATTCTTCATTGACTAGAGGAGGAAGCGTGATTAAAGGAGCTTGGAGTTGTCCATGAGTCTCCTTAAGTAGAGACACATGGAATACAGGGTGGATTTTTGCACCTGGGGGAAGTTCCAGTTTCTAGGCAACTTTACCTATGCGGGCTAGTATGCGATAAGGCCCATAGTACCTTGCAGATAGTTTGAGAGAAGTGCGAGTTACCAACGTTGACTATCTATAAGGTTGTTGTTTGAGAAACACCTTATCCCCCACCTGAAACTCTCTGTCAGTTCGCTTGAGATCAGCATTTTGTTTCATCCGATTCTTTGCTTTAGCTAGGCAATCATGGAGGAGTCTGTTCATAGATCCCCGTCGAGTCATTAAGAGTTCCACAGCTGCTACTGATGTGGAAGTATCTGGTAGAACAGGAAGGTTGGGGTTGTAGCCATAGAGTGCTTGGCAGGGACTCATTTTGATGGATGAGTGATAGGAGGAGTTATACCAATATTCTGCCAAGCTGAGCCATTTTGACCACTGTTTGGGCTTAAGGAAACACATACAACGCAAGTAATTCTCTAGGCATTGATTCAAGCGCTCGGATTGACCATCAGACTGAGGGTGATAGGCGCTAGTGTAGTGGAAGGTAGTGCCTAAGAGCTTCAGGAATTCTCTCCAAAAGTTTCCTGTAAAAATTTTATCTCTATCAGAGACAATTGAATGTGGCACTCCATAGAGCTTAAAGATGTGATCCAAAAATGCCTTGGCTACTGTAGCTGCTGTGAAAGGGTGAGAGAGAGCAATCAAGTGACCACTTTTAGAGAACCGGTCAACTACCACTAGTATGGTGTCATACCCTTTAGATAGAGGCAGCTTTTCTATAAAGTCCATTGCAATTTCCTGCCAAGCTCCAGCGGGTGTAGGCATGTGTTGAAGGAGTCCTGGAGAAGCCATATGTTCTGCTTTACACCTTTGACAGGTATCACAAGTGGAAATCCACTTAATTACTTCTTGGTGCATGTGTGGCCAGTAAAATTTTTGTTGAATGCGGGTCAGTGTGCCTTTGATGCCTGAATGCCCTCCTAAAGCAGAGTTGTGACAAGCCTGCATAATTCTGATCTTAAGGTCAGTAGAAGAGCCAATGTAGAGGCGGTGTTGATACTTTAGAATACCATTAGAGAGAGTGAACTTGGAAGTGGCTTGAGGTTGGATGATGTGCTGTTGCAGTAACTGTGTAGCAATGGGGTCCCCATTATAGGAATCTTGAACTTCCTCCAACCATGTAGGAACTAGAGTAGTCAGGGCCTTAAGTTCAGCTAAGCCCTATTCCTGTTGTCTAGAGAGAGCATCAGCTACATTGTTTTCTACCCCTTTCTTGTATTGAATGGTGTAGTCGAGACTGAGCAGCTTGGAGATACCCTTGTGTTGTAGGGAAGTGTGTAGTTTCTGATCGAGCAAGTGTCTAATGCTCTCATGATCAGATTTGATGATGAAGGGGGAGTTTTCTAGATAATTCCGCCAAGAGGAACAAGCCTGGATAATGGCAATCAACTCTCTTTCATAGGCTGATAAACACTGATTGCGAGGGCTGAGAGGTTTAGATAAAAAACAAAAAGGTCTGCCTTGTTGCATTAATACAGCCCCAATCCCAGTCCCACTAGCATCACATTCTAGTGTAAAGGGTAGGGAGAAATATGGTAGAGCCAAAACGGGAGCAGTAGTCAGCAGTTCCTTAAGCCTGTTAAAGGCAGCCCGGGCCTCCACATTCCAGTGAAACTGATCTTTCTTAAGGAGATTAGTAAGAGGCTTACTAATAGAGCCATAGCCTTTGATGAATCTTCTGTAGTATCCAGTCAGCCCCAAGAATCCTCGTAAGCCTTTGAGTGTTGTGGGCACGGGCCAATTGTTGATTGCAGATATCTTGTCTGGGTCAGTGGACACCCCTTCTCCCGAAATAATATGACCTAGTTAAGTTACTGATTCCACAGCTATGTCACACTTAGAAGCTTTTGCAAATAGCTGATGTTGCTGCAGCAATTGAAACATGGCTTCCAAGTGTTGTAAATGCAATTCAACAGTAGGGCTGTATATATCATCAAAGAAAACCAGAATAAATTTCCTTAGATAAGGTTGAAAAATAGAATTCATAAGAGATTGAAAGGTAGCTGGAGCATTAGTTAAGCCAAATGGCATTACTAGGAACTCATAATGGCCTGTATGAGTCCTAGAGGCTGTCTTGTGTACATTAGAAACCCGCATCCTTATCTGGTGATAACTAGATCTTAAATCAATCTTACTGAAGATTCTAGCTCCCTGCAACTCATCCAGCAACTCTTGTATGATGGGTATAGGGAATTTGTTTTTAATTGTGACCTTGTTAAGCTCTCTGTAGTCAATGCAAAAGCTCCATGTACCATCTTTTTTCTTGACCAGGAGCACAGGAGAGGCATAGGGACTTTGGCTGGGTTGAATTACTCCACTGCTTGGCATTTCTCCAATCAGTTTTTTCTATTTCATTCTTTTGGTGGTGGGAATACCTATATGGTCTGACATTGACTGGTTCTGTCAAGGGTTTTAAGGGAATGGTGTGATCACGTGATCTTTGTGGAGGTAGAGTGGTGGGTGTCTGGAATATGTGTTTGTATTTAGAGATGAGGGCAGCATATAGGGAAGGTGTTTTGGGTAGGCTAATAGGGTCAGTCTGTGTAATTGGGTTGATGGCAGATACAGTTTTTAGGGGCTCAATTATGGACATAAAAAATAAGCTAGAAGTCACTTCCTTCCAGCCTTTTGCCATGAGTCTAGTAACTGTTTCTAGTGACATTAATTTCAAGGAACTAGAGTCAGAAATACCCTTTAATTGCACCTGCTTACCTTCTTTGTTTAGCAGTAGCTTATTTTCAGCAAAATCAAAAGTAATAGGGGAGTAGGTTCTCATCCAATCAACTCCTAAAATCATGTCATAATCTCCTAGATCAAGGATTCGAAGGTTAAAAGTAAACCTGTTATGATACATAGTCCACGTGCAATGGTTGCATTTCTGGCTGACTATCAACTTCCTACCATCACCCACTGCTACTGCTGTTGATGGAACTTCAGTCAAAGGCAGTTTAGCCTCCTGAGCTAGCTTCTGTTCCAGGAAGCTATATGTACTCCCACTATTGATGAGAATCATGATAGATTTGTTTTTGAGAGTGCCTTTGAGCTTTAGAGTTCCAATAGTGATGCCTCCCTCAAGAGCATTGATGGATAGAGTGATCTGTTCTTCAGGTTGCTCTTCTGCCTCCTGATCTTCTTCGGGTGCTTCTTCTTCTACTTGTCTATCTCTTCCACTGTGAGGCGTTCAGTTTCTTCATATTGCACTGATGGCCTGGAAAGTACCGTTCTCCACAGCGGTAAAAAGCCCCTGGGTTTCTCCTGAAAGGAGGGTTTGGCTTTGATTCAGGTGGTGTAGAATGGGTAGGCTGATAAGAAGGGCTAGGTTGTTTTGGAATCTGGTGAGGGGTGGAATTCCGGGTTTTAGATGGAGCAGGTGATCTAAAGTTGGGCTTAGGTTTGATCAATTCTAGGAGATCTCTCACATGGGATTCCTGATATTTGGCTTGTTTAATGGCTTCATAGAGGGTTTCGGGTTCTAGTTTCCTCACTGCTGATCGGATTTCAGGTTTTAATCCTGCAATGAAACTGAAATATAATAGGATTCAGGGATAGTAGGGTGTTTCCTCTCCATCTTGAGTTTGACAGCTTCGAAACTATCCTGGTAGAGTGCCACTGTATTCTCTTGCTTGAGTTGCTCAATTATCTGGACTACGTCTACCACATTAGTTTCTCTAAATCGCTGCTCCAATTCCTCTACAAACTGATTCCAGGATACTCGTGGGTGGTTTGGAATCCAGTTCCTAAACCAATTTTCTGCTCTACAGCTAAGATATAAACCCGCTAAGGAGACCTTGTGGGATTCTTCCACTTCGAAAAGCTGGAAGTACTTGGAGCACTTACTAACCCATTGGTCTACATATGTGCTATCAAATGAAGGTAGATCACACTTAGGTAGTAGTTTATTGAGTGGTTGGCTGTGGTTGAGATTGGATTCTCCCAACTTAAGGGTTGGAACATTTCCCAGAATTCCCTTGGCAGAATGGCAAGCTGGTTGGCTTGATGAGGAGGGTGATAGGGACAGAGAGCTGGAATTAGCTTGAACCAACTTGACCAGAGTGGTCATGGATCGGTGAATCATTTCCTCTAGGCTTCTGTGAGCATCGATCTGTGCTTTCTTCATTTCGTTTTGCTCCTGTATTATTCCCTCCATTTGGGAATGTTGTTTGGCTTGGTAGTCTTGAATTCTACCTTCCATTAATTCGAACTTCTGCGCAGTAACCTCAGATTGATTGCAAATCTGAGCCGTGAGTTCCCGAATCTGTCTTTCTAGAGCGTCCATGGCTGCTTGCTTCTGGCTAGCTCTCGTTTTGTGGTGGGTTTCGCTTATCATAAAAAAATAAGCCAAGAAAAGTATAGCTCTGATACCAATGTGACATACTGGTTTTAATTAGATCCAGTAGTCAGGTAGAGTTAGGAATTCTAGAAGGTTAAGAGAGAGAGAGAAGGGAGAGTTGAGGGAGAGAGAAGCAGAATAAGAGAGAGAGGAAAGAGAAATTTATCATAGGTTTCATTGTTAGTGTGACCTTATATAATAATATAAGGTGGGGACCATAGCTGTTAACAGAATGTACAGCTGTCCAACTCACACCTTCTTAGGTCCTGTTCTTTTGGACTTAATTTCAGTTTACTTCATTTC
>CAOJCO010416599.1:0-14463 GCA_948330635.1 Euphorbia biselegans | reverse complement strand
CAGACCAAACGACGTGCACATATGGTACTCCCTTTTATGCACACTGAAGATCAGTTTACTTTCTGTGCTCTGAAGATTAAATAACAGACCAAACGACACACATAGATGATACTCCCTTGCTTGCACACTTAAAATTCGGTTGCTTTCTATGCTCTGAAGATCAAGTAACAAGACCAAATGATGCCCACAGATGATACTTCCTTACTTGAACACTGAAGATCAAGTTGCTTTCTATGCTCCAAAGATCAAATAACAGATTACGTGCACACTAAAGATCAGAGTCAATGCACACAGATGATACTCCCTTGCATACATATTAAGGAATGTTTTCTTTCTTTACTCACCCTACTCTCTTTCGTATCAATAAAATAGGCCTCGAAAACCATATACGTTTGATGGGCTAATTTTTTTTTATACGAGGGCCAACCTATAAGAACGGGATGTCCGGTTCTAATGATGAAATATACCATCTCCTTTTGATTAGGTTGCTTTGAGAATATGAATTAATCCTTATACCCTAAAGAAAAAAGCTGCTAAAAATTACTTCAGCCAGCCAGCCCAAGCTTTTTTGAGCCGACCGACTCAATATTAGTCGATCGGCTCATAAGGCTGGTCCTACTAGGTTGGTTTAAACTGGCCTAGTGAGGTTAACCCGATCGATTCATTTTGAGCCAGCTGGGTCTTCCCCTATTGGGTCAGATGACTCAACTTGAGCTGACCTGCCATAAAGTTCTTACTGGTCGTTTCCTTTTGAACCGATTGGGTCAAAAGTTGACCTGACCGACCCATCTTTCATCCCTATCATGGGTCAATCCTGGTGGGGTAAATGGCCTTAAATCGGTCGGGTCATCTTTGACCTAACTGGCTTAAGTCGGCTCAGTTGTGGATAATGATTATCCGAAAGATGAGCCGATCGGCTCATCTTTGACCCGATCGGGCCATCTCTCTAGCCAATCCGATTCGTTTTTTGGTATAGAAACTCTTTAAATAAAACAGTCCGACCTCAATCCAAGGGGAGGGAAATTTTGGAGAAAATTTAACTCTGTTATGCAAAAATAAACACCCAAATACAAAAAAACTCTTCCAATTATCAAAGACATTTGGATTCTCAAAGCAATCTAGGATCCGCACCTAAACATTTGGAATAGCTCTATCGAGGTAATCCCGAAGAACAAAAAACTCCTTCATTTAATTTATTTATTTTTTCGTGTGCATTATTTATTTATGTTGTGCTTTTATTTTCCATTCCTTATTTCTTCATCCCTTTTATCTGATTTTCAATTTTTGTTATTGAAGGTTTTATTTTATTATCTAAAGATAATTATAATTTTTTTTTTGTATCTTTGATCAAAATGGGATAATAAAAATCTTTATATTTATTCCTATGGAATAGGATTGTGAGTGTGCGACCGCATCTAAATGAGTTGAACTCTCATTTGTCTCAGCAATCTATTCTAGATTAAGAAAGATATAGTAGTGTGGGATGATGGCACTATGCCCCTTACTGTATATATCTTTAGATATCAGCTGGTAAGAGATAATACAAGTACAACTACAGGGATGGATTTTCTCTACTAGAGATTCTACGATCTGTCTCAATTGGGGGCTATCATGTGTTTCCTAGAACCCAATTGATAGTCTATGGGACTTGTTTCTACTACCCACATATTGACAATCCCTAAGGATCTTGCACATTGAACTTCTAGCTTCAGATTAGTTGGAAAATACGTTTAGATTAATTAATTAAATAAATATAGATTGTAGAAATCATATTTGATTTAATTAATAATTAAATCTGTAATATTTAATTAATAAATTTACATATGGTAATTAATTAATTATTAATAAATTGAATTACACATTGTGAATGATTTAATTAAACAAAGTGAATATAACTTTAATTCATTAATCTATTATGAATGGAATTTAATTAGTTTATGTGAAATTGGAATTAATTAGATTTTAATTAAAATCTAATTATATAAACTGATATATTTAGTTAAATTAATTGATTTATTTGTCGAACGGTAAAATTGAGAATTAAAATATAATGTATAGATTTAATCAATGGTTTACGAAATTATTTTAAGGGGGTAGAATTTAATTGGATCGGTCAAAATTAGTTGTCCTTGAAAGGCTAGTGGTCTGCGTTTTACATTGTCGGTCCAACTAGGGTTTTAGCAGTCCAATTAGAAAAGAAATAGGATGGAAGAAAATCAGATTAACTGATTGGAATATGTGACATGCGTTTTTCACACTAGAAAAACTGAGAGAAAATTTCTTTCATTAATCCTTGAGATTTTGTGAACCTTTAGTGATCCAACATCGACCCTGCTAGCACAGATCTATCGTCGATTAGAGTTCGTGCATTACACTTAGGCATAGTCACAAGGATTCAGCGACAATCTCTCGAAGATATAAATCGTAAGTTGTCTAATCTTCCTATTTATTTCTTTTGCAACCTTGAATTAGTTCCGAATTGATCGATAGTTAATTAAATCCCTTAGATCTACATCATCGGTTCCTTAGGGATTGGATCCAGAAATTTTGAAAGACATTCGACCGAGGCTCATCAATTTTTGAGATGCATTCAATCCCCAACAGGTACTGACGGTTGATGAGAAGCCATGGTACTTTGACATCCTATAGTTTCTGGAAAAGAAAAAATATCTTAGCAATACCACTTGCTCAAAAGAGGCATTTATCAAAAGTTTGGCAGCCTAGTTTAGGTTTTTTAATGGAGAATTATTCAAACACACATCCTATGGTGTCTTGTTAAGATGTCTAGCAGAAGCAAAAGCCAAAAATATTATGCAGTAGCTATACTCAAGATAATGTGGACCACATATGAATAGGATGGCCCTGGTCAGGAATGTAATGAGGCAATGATATTTCTTGTTGACCATGCAGCAGGATTGGATAAGGGAAGTCATGAAATGCCTTGAATGTTAGATATATGGCAGGCTTCAACACTTACCTCCAATTGAGCTTCAGAAACTTTCTACTCCTTAGCCATTCTTGGCTTGGGGGATAGACACTGTTGGTGAGATTCGTCCTATAGCTTCAATCAGGCATAAGTTCATTATAGTGGTAGTTGACTACTTTTAAAAGTGGGTTGAAGCTAAATCTTTCACCAAAATTACCACCAAGACAATGGCCAAGTTAATAGCAAGGAATATATTTGCACAGTATAGCATACCCCATCATGTGGTTATTAAAAATGAAGTAAATTCCAAAGGCTAATGATAGAATTACTTGTGGGATTGAGCACTATAGGTTATCTCTATATAGACCACAGGCGAACGAGGTTGTTAAAGCTTCTTATAAGACCATCAAGAACATTCTGCTCAAGACATTTTCCACTTATAAAGGTCAGGCTGACAAGTTACCACTAGCTTTATAGGGATGTAGGACAAGTGTCAGAACACCATTTAGAGAAACCTCGTACGGTCTAGTATTTTGAATGGAACCAATTCTACCCATAGAGATTCAAGTGAGGTCATTAAGGGTTATATTAGAAGAAAAACTACTAGAGACTGAATGGATTAGGGATCACTATGAACATCTCAATTCAGTTGACAAGACTCAACTCAAAGCACTTGATCACCTTCATATGTATCAACAGAGAATGGCTAGGGTTTACAACAAAAAGGTGAGATACTAGAAACAACCACTAAATCCTAGAGATTTGGTGTGGAAACAGTTGAAATAAGTCCATACTACTATACTAGGGAAGTTCAAGCTATACTGGGAAGGACCATTTATCGTTAAGAAATTGCTCTCGAAAAGAGGTGTGAAAATAATAGATCTAGATGGCAATAAATTTTCTAACCCTATGAACTAGGACCGATTGAAACATTACAATATATACAAAAATTGCTAGGTCAAAAACTAAAAAGGTAGCTTAGGAAAAAGTGAAGCGAGTGAGTGAAGTGAAAAACTGAAGAGGACATTTTCACAGTAGGGGATAAGCCTGTATCACCTATATTATTTCCTAAATGTATTGTTCAGATTAAGTTCATCAATGAAATGTTATTTGTGTATTATCTGAATGTAGTGATGAATGCATGAAAATCATTTTCAAATGATCATATATTTAAGCTTGCATTAAAGACATTGAAAGACTCATTGTCACAAATAAACATGTATATGTATTGTTTTAATAGACTAAGTCACACATAATTTAGTTTGTTTGGTTTGCTAAAAAATCTCTATAAACTGAAATCCCACTAAGGGTAGTTTAGGCAAAAATAATAGAGATCCGATGGACTAAAAACCCAAAAGGGCGTTTCATAAAAAATTAGGATCTAAATTTAGTGTGGTGAAATAAAATAACACATAATAGAAATCCACAAAAATAAAAGGGAAAAGGAGTCAAATTTAAAGAAAAATGTATATATACATGTGTAAATAAAATCCCAATGTATAAAGTACAGAACTATATCAATAAAAAGGAGCTAATCTATACCTCCTGCCAGTTAGTATCCGTATCTGAACCTGAGCCCTCACCATCAGCTCCTTTAGGAGGAGCAACAACCCCTTCTATATGCCTCATCTGGGAAATGGTGCAAGACCCTCATGTACCCTCACCTCTAAGTGCTGAATTTTAGTAGTATCATGTCAATATACATAGCCCAGAGCTGATCAATTTCCACACTATAAGCTACCAGCTACTCCCTCTGGCACTTGACAGGTTCCTGCTGCCTCTCAATCTCTGCCTATAAATCAATATAAACAAGACTCAAATCATGCCTTTCAACATATATACATGACTCCTAATGACTCGATAAATACAGAAAATGAAAAAAAGAACAGCTCACCACAATCAAGATATTCTCCCTAGTGAACAAGTAATGTAGAGATATGTTGATCACGAATACATGCACCAAATAATCACAGGTGGCCTATAAAGAAGGAACACATGTTAATGAATATTCAAGAAAATAAAAAGATAGAGTGGACAGTGATACTCACATAAGGGGCAGTCAGTCAGTCAGCTGAATCTGATGAGGTAGCCTCACAGCGGTATAGGAAGTGTCTGTCCTTTGTAGATAGAACTCAGCATCCAGAAGGGTCACTAGCCTAGACGCCTTGCCACGGGTGCAGCAACAAGAGCAGTAGAAGAAGTAGCAGCAGTACCAAAGTCACAAGGAGAGGCCTCACTAGGAGAAACTACTCTAGCCCATCTTGCTTGGCTAACAGGCCTAATTTGAGGAGAAACAATTGTAGGGAGCATCACGTCCTCCTCACTATTATCACTGAGCGCCAAAGGAGATTTGGATGCCATTCACTTTCTCAACTATTTGAGCAAGGTAAGAAAAAATCAAGATAGGTGTCAATGCTAATAAATGATAAGCAATAAATAGACAGCAAAGGGAGAATATACATACCATGCTGTAATCCCTATCTATAGAGGATGCCACATAGCCAAACCCATCCAGGACATCTGGTTGTTCCTCTCTCGATAGATGAGGCCAAAATAAGGTATCTCGAAGAGGAGGAGGAACTGGTCAGGTCTTAGACCACCGCTCACGCACTTGATTCCCTATATACCATTGTATAGAGGATGGGGACTCAATTGCAAAGTGCTGGTCGTTAACCGCTACCTCTATTTGGGAGGGTTAAATATTATAAGCAATGTAACTCCATATATCCATTATCATCTGTGTAAGAAAATACGACAAAACAAGTTCATTTTGAACTTACTCAAATATTTTTTAAAATCTAACTATTTGTTACTCGAAAAGAGGTCAGGTTACATAGACAACTGTAAATAACCTCTTTATCTCTCTCTTACTCGGACCACTCCTAGGTCCAATGCATTATGATTGAGGGATAAGTCCAGTTAATAAGGACCCCCAACTCCATACTTGAATTTACTGCATGAGTGGTTCTTATAGTACCCTATGATCAAAATCCCAAATCTGATAAAAAAAGGCACAAAGGAAAAAAAGGTTATCAATAAGGTAAGAAATGCGATTGTGGGAAAAATTTAGAAAGCTTGCATGTTGAGGTACTCACCAGGATGAAAAACAAAGGAGCCTTTAGCTCCTTCTATAGACCTAGCATGCGTAGATCTAGACCCTAGTTGGTCTAAAAAAAATTACCCTTGCCCAATTCGTCTCCCTAACATCAGAGAGAACATCGAGGGTGGGAAGAAGAACTAGGTAGACATCACTATAACTAGTGGGGAAGAAGGCTGTAGATAAGAGTGGCTATAAGAAAGCCCTACAGTGCTACTCTACATCTCCATCAATGTATGGCATCTAGTATCAGTATAGCTCGATACACAAGATCTATCTAGCTAGAGGTCTAACCAAGATCATCCTCTCTATATAGCAAGCTCTTGATTTCTCAGGGGTAAAGTCTTTAATCGTGTAACACCCCGGGTCTGATCGGCTGGCCCCATGAACCACCACGAGTCTTTTCAGCATGTTTTGTCCTCACTCGCATGCTTCCTGGAAATCACTTTCCAAGAGGTCACCCATCCTAGGATTTTCCAAAGTCAAGCATGTTTAACCTTGGAGTTCTCCTTGAATGAGCTACCAAAGAAGATGCATCTTGATGGTATAGGTAGCACATATCAACCCTTATAAGCTCCTTCTCGACTGTACCGTTCCATACTAGTACAGCCTCAAAGTTGCTTACCTTCTCAACTATACTGTCCCATACCAATATAGTCTTGAATACCCTCTCGTTCTGGTGTAGTCCGATTCATTCCTATCCCCCAATCGGTATCCCGCAGACTTCTTGGGGCCCCCATCGGCTCCCGCAGGCTCTGGGTCGTCACCAGCAGCATCCCACAGGCCATTCCGGGTCATTACAAATCGGGTGTTGAAATGTATGGTGGACCCTGTAAAAGAAAGCCCCATCATGGGGATGATGTTGGAGGGGCGTATAGTCATCTCACCCACGAGTAGATAGAATGTATGCATGATATCACTGCACCTCTCCACAAGAGCACTAATGCCTTGGATGAGGTTTTGGGCACCTTGGAATTTGTTAAAGTGTTAAGGTCCAAGAAAATCGTCATCCCCACCAAAGCCCGGGCACCTTTAAGAAGGGCAGCAAACCATACGGTCACCTCAGACATTGAGCCATAGGTAGAAACTGTAACGTACTTTATGAAAAGAAAACAAATTAAGATTTCAGGTAAATGTTTTTGTTTACTTAAACTGCATCTAAACATACCTAGGGGAAGTTCTTTCTTTTCCTACAATATATGTTGCAGCAACTTGAGTCGTCAATGACCCTCACACATTAATTTGTAAACTTAATTTTGAGGTCAATGGCTCATTCAAAGTTGACATTTTAATTCTGGATTCCCTAGCTTATTCAGGATAAATTTATACAATTATAAGTAATTTACAGTTTAGTTAAAATATTGTTGTATTTTAATTGGATTAAAATCGTGCATGCAAAGTACATTAAACGATTACTGAATTTTTTTAAGAGGGGAAAATTAAACTTGTACGATTAATTCTATGGTTGTACGACTATGAAAAGCCCAATTAAGTTAACAGATTTACTTTTGGTCTACGAATATACTATAACAATAAAATAACCCACAAATATAGTATAGTTTTGGTACCATCTCGACTTCAAGTCTTCTATGGATATATAAAATATTCATATTGCTATATGGTGCATGTCGAAAGTAGCTATAAAACTATACTCTGATCACTCAACTCTTGGGCAGTGTACCCTGTCGTTGTCAAGTAATTAAATTCTGGTCTTTTTAAGTCCAAGTATCAATCCCACAAGGAAATACCCTACAACAACCAAACTACTCGACTTCCTAACGTATTTAAGCGATATAAATGCAATGAAATTAAATCTAATTTAATCTATGCTAAATGATCCACTTCAATTTCTTATAGCGATAACCTTAAATTTAAGTTAAACAAAGCTATTTACCCGACCATTGAATATTTAATGGGGATGGAACTACTTTACTACATAAGCAATTGAATTTAGATTAAATTAACAACCCTAGATCATGCAAAATTACTGATTGAGTTAACGTATCCATAGGCATAGGTGTTTCCTCAGTTTGTTGCTCCTTTTTTAGGGTAAACTAATTAATAGGAACAGAAATTTTGGATTCATATATTCCACGGGTTGTCAGACCAATGGTTTTCTAGGGTTTAATCTAGATAGAGCCATGAATATAAACCTTTAAGAGATAAAGAACCTCACGAGACCAAAATAGTCAATAACACGCACTTCACAAGGAGAAAATTAATTAAATCCTAAACCAGTAAAACTTGATTCATAAAATAGCTATGGAACAATGTAATGATATTCAATCGCATCGAATAATGGTACCCTAACGTGATGAAAAAGTAAAAAGATCTAAGAAAAACTTATGGCCTTTTACTTAATCAAATTGGTCACCATTGTTGTATCCGTGCGAAGGTGATCCACATTAAAGAAGTCAATCTAAACGATTGCTTATTGCACACAGGGAAGATCTCATAAAATGAAACACACTCTTGGAATGAAATAAACGAGATTAAATCACAGAAACAACGAAAAAGAAATAGATGGATCTTAAATTCTCTCTAAAATAAAGTTGAGAATACAATTTAAGAACAAAAAATACCTAATACATCAAAGTGCTTAAATAGTAAATAGAAAATAGAGTTCTAAACTAATTACAAGTCTTTTGTTTCTACATAGCAATTTCTATATGACACAACTTGTCAATATGACATGAGATCGTGTCATGTTTCAGTCCAAAAATATACTTTCTTAATCGCTGGTGAATTCCTCCAACGACATGACGTGTCAATATAAAACGAGGTCATGTCGTTCTTTTGCCAAATTCTTTAGCTCTCCTCAGCATGACACGACATGTCAGAACGACATGAGGTCTCATCAACCTTCCATCCTTTCCAACTCCCTTGCTCTGCTAGTGACACGATATGTCACAATGATGTGAGGTCATGTCACCTTGCTATTCACCACCACATTTTGTCCTTCAATAACTCCCATGCTCCATTTTTTAATCCCGATCCAAGTGCTTGTCTTTCATAGACACAAAAACACATCAAAACACCAATATACTGGATGCAAATACTCATAAGCTTGAGTGCCACCCAACTACGAGTCAAATTATACAAAAAATAACTAAAATAACACAAAAACTAACTAAATACTAAAAACACAAAAATCACTCAAAAGCGTAAAATAAAGCATGTAAATATCATATAAATGTCACAAAATAATACAAACTCATGTCGAGAATATAAGGTCTAAATTGACCTTATCACTATATTATTTTCGTACGAATATTTTATATTCATGTTAGAGGTTAGCGATAGCCGAGGAAAACCTCAACCTCTATGTCCATATAGATATAGTTATATCTATCACGGATATAGTTATAGCCGTACGGGTATAACCAGCATAAATATAGAAATATAAAAATAAAAAATCATTAAATTCAAGCCTATCTACTGCAATTATCTATTCCTAAAGGTCAGGGAAGGTCCCTAGCATGTTTCTATATATTTATTTCAACCTAAAAATGTGTCTAAGTTCAAGTTCAATCTAAACCTAGAATTTTCTAAAACCTAAAAGTTTTGGAACAAAAAATTAGAAATCGAGCTCGATTTGGGGTACTTACATGATTGCAAAGAAAATACCCCTCGAGATATTGGTAGATTGATGGAATTTCACTGTGATGGAGGCCAAGGTGCTCGATTTCCTACTAGAGAAATTTTTTTTTTTGGAATCTGAGATGAAATCCATAGAATAATGTGAAGCCCTCAGTAAAATGTCACTCGAGTTGGGTTTTTTTATTACATTTTCTATCTTTCTTTAACATTTTTAGTGAGTTTTTGCTGAAAAAATGAATAAGATAGTTTTTGGGTTTAGGTTCACTAGAAAATGGTGAGGAAAATAAGAAGGATGAAAGTGATTTTTTGAAAATCAAGTTTGGGGTTTTAACACCGAACATTATCTCTGTATGAATACAACTATAGTCGCACGGTTATAAACAAATTCCAAACATAATTTTAGCCCAATGGTCAATTATCTCCATGGGTATAAACATAAATACCTGAACATCTATAGTTAAATCCACACGGCTATAGTTTGGTCAACATGGCTATGAAAGTCAATGGTCAATTAAAAAATTGTTTTTTCATGCCTTCCAATGCATAATTCTCCAACTTTATGATACAATTTGATCTTACATCCCAAGAAAGGGATTGTTTGTCTCCATTTTATAGGAACAAAGGAAAACATGCCCGATTAATGCAATTAGTCAACCAGGGGCATTCTGGCAAATTTAGGCTAGGCTACACCATTAAAATATGTCTATCTTTTCATTATTTAACTTCAGAAATTTCTCTTATATAATCAAAGGGGAAAAACTTTTATTTTCAGAAATATCAATCAAATAATAGATATTTTACCTGGTCTGGACTGCTAGAGGTGGACCCTATCAAGTCATCTGCTCTCACAGCTTTTTTCATCAATCCAAGGGAAAAAAATTTTTTATTTTTAAAGCAATCGATTGAGCGATAAAAACTCATATTACATCCTACTTTACTCCGGGATCTTCATGTACCGAGTAACATATTTCCTTTTTTTGGGATCCAAATGTCCTATGTAAGATATATTTCTTTACTCGAAGATATAAATGTCCCGGGTAACATTCTTTCCTTATTCTAAGATCTAGTTATCTCGAGTAACACATATTTCCATACTCTGAGATCTAGATGTCCAGGGTAACACATTTCTTCATTTTGAGATCCTGCTGTCCTAAGTGTTGTATACCTTTACTTCGATATCTTGATATACCAAGTATCACCTTTATCTAAAAATTTCAAACAGATCTTTGAGAACTAGAGATAATTTGGTCCCCCTCATTATTTAATCAACTGATTGAATGACATAACCAGTTTAGCACATTTTTTACTCTAAGATAATCTAATTATCCTGAGTATCATGATTTCTCCACGAGAATTGAGACTTGATCATTTTAACCAAACTTAGTCCCATTATCAAGGGTTAACCAAGTCCTACCTCCATTTAATTTGATCCAAGCAACACTAGTTTGCCAGATTGAGATGGTCAGGTCTCCACCATTTATCATCGAGTGTTTGAACAACATAGTAAGTTCATTACAACTCACCTGCTCTGGGATGTTCAACCTTCTTAGGCACCACCATTTCCTCACGAGAGTCGAAGCTCTAATCACTTTGATAAAAATTGGGTTCCATAAACATCTAAGATTTCTTTATTTTTCAAAAGCTATGGTTACACAATGGGGTTGTATCTTAACTCATCCAGGATATGCAGAGTCCTAGACCCCACTATTCTTTCTGGGAATCGAATCCAGATATTAATTCTACACCTTATACCTTAATGCTTTTATCATTGATCGAGGGGGCAAAAATTTTTTCTTAAAAAAAATATCGATCAAGTGATAAAAGCATCATGTACACATTCATCTAAAGGCATGTCTATGGGAAAAATCTTAGGAAACTTGTTGATAGAAAAATTCCTAAGGAGTTCTTGTTCTTGCAATTTTTATTTTCAAGAAAATTCAACTTTAAACGGTAAATGAATTTAATAAGTCCAAGCCAAAGTTACCTCTAGATTGAAGAAGTTTAGGTCTGAGCAATGTCTGAATATTTAGGAAATGCTGAATATTTAGGAAATGCATATGTGAAACAAAAAAATTCCCCAGCAGGATCAAGCGTCGACAACTCAATTTTTAATAAGTGTACTTCAATCTCTCTGTCTTGTTTTTATAGTCAGGAATTGAATCCAATCACATGAGGGGCAATCTGTAAGCATGAGATTTTTTTAGAGTCCATGATGAATTTGAAAATTCTAACCTTTTATGCTTAATATGTATATTTTTGGGTTGACTAGGTAAGAAGTACGAATAATGAGAAATTTTAAAAGCTCTCTAAAGTCCAAGTCAAACAATCAAATGAATTAAAAATAAGAAAAGTCAGGTGTCAATGCACAAATATAGTTTATATCCACACGACTTTACTTTATAGACATACGGATATGCTTATAACAGAGCTATCATAAAGAATTCCTACGTAGCTGGGCCACTATAATACACGAATAGAATCATAGAATTTAAGTTTGATTGAAACTCAAAAGGAAGGAGATCCTGTCTAATTAGGACCCTTTCCCCTGAGCATATAAAGGGAATTTTGAAACCTAAATAGGAGTTTTAGCCATTTTTCTTAAAGTGTCTTTAAGGGAGAGAAAAATAAAATAAGTAGAGAAGATAGAAAGGAGAAAAAAAAGGAAAAACATAGTAGAAAAAAAAAACTTAGGGTTTGAAATGAGAAATGGATCTAAGGCTGTTAAAAAATAATTTGTGAAATAACCCAAATTTGCTTAAATAATAAGAAAGCATGGATTTCAGAGGCAGTGAGGATTTTCAGTTCTTCCATATCGCTTCTTACCAGCAATCTAAAGGATTACACAATATAAAGGTAATCCCTGAGAGTTATTAAATCCCCTTTTCCTTGTTTTAATTGTCTGTTGTTGTTTGTGATTGCTTATTTGCTTTTTCTTTATATTATTATTCCTATGTTTCAATTTATTTATAGATAGTGATGTCGTATGGATATAGGTAAGACCATATGGCCATAGGTTGTTTCCGTTCAGATATAATCTATAGCTGGGGAGGAGGTTGAAGAAAGTCATATAGGTTTAATATTTAGTGTTAGTGATTCTGACATATGTTGAACTATAGCTCTATATAAGCGTGGGTATATTCTTTAGTTGTGGAGTTATATTTTAATCCAAAATATCAATTCGATTTAAGTCTTGTTATATTATTTTTCTGCCTAAATAATACTCTGGATCAGTTTATATCCGCACAGGGCTTTTTCTAATTGATGTAGTTTTCTGAATTAGAATGGTAATTATGGTTTTGTTGTACACCGTTCATATAATAAATAGTCACACAACTATATTATACCCTTAAATACCAAATTATAGTCGTGTGATTATTTCTATAGAACAAAATGTTTGTATTTTCGTGTTTATAGTTTTTGACCTAGAGTTAATTTTATATATATGATTGCATGCCACAAGATCAAGATAAGAAGCCGAGTTTAGGGCCACTAGAATAGATCAACAAAGGAAACTCTTTGCTTTTAAATATCAGACCCAAATTAAATAAGATAGAGCAAATGGTTTCAAAGATAAAATGATTTTCCAGTTATATCATTGCATTTTCAAAACTGTTTTCAAGGCCTAGTTAGGTCTAACCTATCGGGTTTACCCAACATCCCTTATATACATGCTCCTGAGCTATCTAGTCTATCCCCTTTTAATGCATGCTCCTTTCTATGTATCTTATTTGAGTCCTTTTTTTCGTATCTGTGCTAACCATTGTGGATGCAGGGTAGTCAAATTATGTTAGATGAATAGCTAGGTTTTATTCATTTATTTATGTATTGCAAATCCTTAGATTTCGTGAAAATTAAGTGGTTGTACCCCATTCCTAATTTTTACATATGTATCCCCTTTGATAGGCTATAGTGGAAAGGTTACAAATGGGTGTTTATATTCCTGAATTTGTTTACATGCTTTGAATGCATGTGCAATCATATAAAAAATAAAGAGAAAATTTAGGCCTTATACCATTTTATACATAATTATTTTTCATCAATTTAAATTTAAAGGAAAGAGATTAATAAGTTCTTATCTGAACCTGTATCTCTGGTAAACGATGTTGGACTCTCACTTATATTTTGAGTAACACTGTGATTTAATTCCTGATGGATCTTAAAACAAGGTGGCGACTCCAGTCATTAAGGGATTCATATTTGAGTCTTTTAAATGTGTTTTCAATAAAAATGAATTTCAATAAAGCTAAAAGCCCATAGGCGATCACTCGCAATAATGTCCTGTAGGATTTCTGTTGCTCGTACACGCAACTAAAATAAAATAAACACAACCGTAACCCATAAGATCCATGTTCATCATTCAAAATCATACAGCAAATGATAGGTAAATACCTAGTTTCGGTTCCCTTTGGTGCGATTCTAAATCACTTGAGGTGCTGCCTCTGATAAGATGACTGCCCTCTATCGGTATCCACGCTCGAATGGGTTTTGCAGAATGCTAATTCTTCCTTCTAACTTTTCCCCCTCTTAAAAATAAAAAATTTGTATATTGTCAATACTATCTGTTGATGATTTTGTTTTCTTTTATCTAATAAAAGAAATTAATCATCAGAAACACTAATGTGGTACAACTCTATTATACCATATTATCCTGAATAATATAAGGATAAATATTAATTTCAAAAATCTATTTCCTTATCATATAAGGATAATTGATTTATTTCTTTAATCAAATCCTTATTAAATAAGGAATGTAAATTCAAAATTAATTTAAATAAAATTATTGATTTAATTAATTAATTCAGTTTAATTAATTAATCCTGATAGAAAAAAACAATTACCA
>CAOJCO010416281.1:0-10002 GCA_948330635.1 Euphorbia biselegans | reverse complement strand
TAGCTAACCAAAAAATCAAATGGAATATAGAACAGAATAAGCAGGGTGGATTATGACAGAACTTGTTCCGTATATTTCGAGAGCGGCGCCCCTTTCCCCATCAAAAGATCACGTGATGCAAAGACCGAACCCTGCAGAAGGGATGCGTGAGGTTTCCCACGCGGCAAGAAGGTTGGTAGAAGAAACAGCGTATCATCAAGCCGATTTTAAAGCTCGAAGCAATTATCTGCAGACCTCTTTGGAAGCCGAGAAGACGTTTGTTGATAAAATGCAGTCTCTTCAAGGCAAAGACGAGGCAGAAGTCAGTAAAAATCTATAAGAGATCATCAACAAAGATGTTAAAAAGCATTATAATTCTTTTCTCTCAACCATTTCTGATCCTAAAGTTGGTCGTCAGATGGCGTTTGAAGTAGATAAATCAATTGCTCAGTTTCGTACGAAAGACTATCAATTTGAATTAGGTTACCGTCTTCAGCGGGTGCAAGAGAGTTTGGGCAAGGCCAAGCTTTCAGCCTCTAATTCGTTACTTCTTGATGGTTCTGATAAAAACTTTGAAGACAAGAGAGAACTGTTAAAACAAACGTTTGAAGCAACTCCGATAGATCCTCTGCAAAAAGAGAAGCTTTTTTCCCAAGCTCAATCGGATTTAGGACAAGCTCAAGTTGATTGGCATACATATAATAACCCGAGTGTTTTTAGCCCGTTCATTCGGTCGAAGCAGAGTAAATCGTCTTCTAAACCATTGTTAGATTCTGATGCGTCATTAGAAGAATTGATTGACAAAGCTCCTTTTGAGACGAAGGAGATTGTTGATCCTGCCCAATGGGGAGACTTTTTTGTTAAGCGGAAAGAGTTGCATGAGACGATGTCGAAGATGTATGGGGTTAAAAGTCCTCTTCTTTCCAAAAAAGAAGGCAGGCAGTTGACTGAATATTTGGAAGCTCTTGAGCCAGCGGATGTTGTTACTAAATTAGGAGTATATGCTCATCTCATCAGTCCTCAAGGGGTTTTGAATGAACAATGGGTAGATACCTGTGAAAAATGAGATCATTCTGTGTTGGGAGATGTGGGTATTCTCGCAGGAGTGAACCCCGAAGCATCGGAGGATATTTTACGTGGGTATCGGTATATGTCTCGTAACAAGGGAGACAATGTTAAGGATGATTCTCAGGATCAACGTTTTAAATCTTGGTTCAATGATTTTTTTGCGAAAACATATGGTTCTGCTTTTAAAAGTATTTCTGTCCGGGGAGATGATTTGTATGAGCGGACGACTCGTTTAGTCCAGTATCATATGAGAGGAGGGATGCTCAGGGACAAGTCTGTTTATTTTGAGGGAGAAGAGAGTAAAGGTGGGGTATGGGGACCGATAAAGTCTGTTTTCGGATCTTCTCATCGCCAAGCGATAGGGATTATGAAGAATTCTTTTAAGGAAGTTGTTGGTAGTCTCCCCGAGGACATTGGGGGAAGCACTTTGATTCCCCCACGAGGCATGGATTCTACTGTTTTCCTTGATAAAGCTAAGCAGGCACGATTGAAAAACAAGGGATAAAAGGATCTTCTAACTATTTGTTTGAAAACCAAGGAGAGAGTTTGGACGGAATAGGAAGATACCGTGTCATTCATAATCGAACGTATGTTCGTGATCCTAAGACACTTGAACCTCTGGTACTTGAGGTTAAACCATGACTTTAATAATGAGCAATGCCAAGATTAAAGATCTACAAGAGACGGATACAAGAAGTTTCTATCCTGAACACCTCCCAGAAAGGGTTGATCCTCATTTTTGGACGGGAGCAGTTTCGGACTTTTTAAGGGGACGGGGGAAGGAGTACATGATTCCGAATCAACTATTTATAGTTTTTTATATCCTCTCGAAGAATATACACCTGATCCTTTTGAGAAGAAGCCTTGGTACGCTCTCAATCCTGAAGAAGTAGGGTATCTTGGTCATATAATGCATGGTTTAGGTCATTATATAGGAGCATTTGGTGTTTCTTTTCTTGCTACAGGATTGAATCCTGCAGCGGGTTTATTGGGAGCGGGTTTAGCATCAGGCAGAAGCATTTTTAAAGAGCAAATGGATCAAGGGGTGGATAGAGGTACTGCTACGATATCAGGGCTTGTGAGTACTGGTTTTACGATTGCTGGGGGGGGGTTTGCAGGAGTTTTAGGAAAAACGTGGTGGCAAAAAGGCTGCCACAGGATCGAGTACGAATGTTGCTTTTGGTATTGCAGAAAGACAAGCCCTAGGAGGGGTTTTAAAGGCAAACGGATATGAGGATTTAGCTCAGCACTACCACTGGATTGATGTTCAATCGGATATTGCCTCTGCGGTGATTGGTTTTGGGATGTGGGTGATTCATCTAAATAAGACCAAGGGATCCCCTCCTAATATCAAAACGTCCGATGTCGATGTGGCAATGGGGGTTAAGAGCGATATCCACGGGTTGTATGATACTTCTCCTGGTGTTGCGACGACAGGACGATCTGCTGAGATTCATGCTCAAACATTAGAAAAAGCTATCCATCAGATGCAAAGGGGCGAAGAGATTAGGGTTGATTCACAAAAGGTTTCAACCATGACGGAAGAGATGATTGCAAAGCCTGATCATGAACTCTCAAAGATCATGAACCCTGAGCAAAGGAGGGAAGTAGAGCATCTTAATCAATTGGATCGAGGTTTTGAACGTGAGCTCCAACCCCCTTTGGAAAGAGATCCTCTTTCTCCGACAGTTCCTGTCTATGAACAAAAGATGAAGAATCTGCAGGAAACGTTTGCAGATCATCCTGATATTCAGCAACGCATTGCCCGAGATATGGAATTGTCTAAGAAAGATATTTTTAACGCAGCTCTCAATTGTTTATTTGGAGTATATAGATGAGAGAAGAATGTATTACCGCTGTTCGGAAAGCGGCGGGTGAAATCAAGTTAACAGACGCCGAGATTCAGCATATTGAAGACCACATCCGAGAAGCATGGGCAAAAGAGAGCGTTCAAGGGAGTCATTTTGCATCCCAGCCTTTGGATCAACGCATTAAAAGAGTTGCGGGCCGTGCCAAGGAGTCTTTCTTCTCCGCCTCTGCTAATAATCCGTTGTATGAACGGTTAGCAGAATTGAACACGGTTCAAGCAGGGGAGTCAGGAAGAACAACAGCAATGATTTAGAAGCTTGCTCATTCTGCAACCACGGGCGGATCAATAGAAGCTTCTATCAAAGGGTTAAAGACGAAGATTTCTGCTCAGCTTTCCGATTTTAATCAGTATGGTACAAAAGCATGGGGATTTAAGAAGGATATCGGGGCATTTGATGATCTCATGCTGGCTCTTCGTGGTGGGGAAACGTCTAATAAAGAAGCGATGAAGTTTGCTGAACGCATTCATGATATCAACAAAAACCTTTTATCTGAGGCAGAAGCTGTCGGATTAAAGTTTCATCATTTAGAGAATTATACGCCTCAACCGACGGAAAGTTTCGGCAGTTAAAAAAGAAGATTTTATCAAACAGGTCATTCCTCTTTTAGATCATGCTGAATACAGGAAAAGAGGGTTAACAGATCATGCCTCGATGGTTGATTTCATCGGGGAAGTATATGAGACATTAGCATCTAATGGGAACAATAAAGTCATTGAAAGCGGAGGTATGGTTTTTCCTCACGCTTCATTAGGAGGAAGTAGACAGCAAGTTCGTCAATTCCATTTGACTCCTGAGGGAGCCGTTCAATATATGAAAATTTTTGGATCGGAGATGACGATTGAGGGTTTGATGAACCGTTCTTTTGACAATCTGATACGAGATATTAGCATCGTTCGTAACTTTGGCACACAAGCCGAAGAAGGATTTCGTTGGATTTTATCTCAATCGTTTGAGGCAGATCGGAAAGCGATTATTTCCTCAATTGAGAACACAAAGAAGCGGATAAAAGCTTTAGATAATTTAGGCAAGAAGAAGAAAGAAGCTGATCTCACATGGGATCGTCTCACTAAGGGAAGAGATATCCCTTATACAGGGGAAAAGCTGGTCAATATGGCAATGGCATGGCAAGTGGTCACCAAGTTAGGATCACAGGTTTTTTATGTTCCAAAAGAGATGATCCAAACAGCAACGTTGGCTTCTCAGCAGGTTGGTTTTGAATGGATAAATTATATCAAGGAAATTAAAAACAATTATTTTTTTTCTAGTAAGGAGCGTCGAGATTTTCACCGTCATATCACGATTGGTTTAGATCATATGGCGTCTGGTTTATCCCGTGATTTTGAGATGAGTACCCATAACGGGGCGAATATTCTTTCGGATAAGGTGATGAAACTTCAAGGATTGCACATTTAAGATAATATGAGTGTGCGGGCGTTATCCTCAACTCTTCAGAACTATATGGGGGAGATGACACGAGGTTTTGCAAATTTAGAATCTTTAAAAAAGAAGCTTGGTAAGCAGTCTTATCGCAACCTCGTTAAGGATCATGGATTTACGGAAAGAGATTTCAAAATACTCTCAATGGCGGAAGTAGAGAAGTTCAAAGGCGAGGGAAGTTATTTAACGGATACAAATATCTATAACATTCACGATGAGAAAATCCATGGTTTCCTTGAATCTCATGAAAATGCAACCCGTGTTAAAAGTGATCTTGCGAATAAATACCGTACGATGATTTTTTCGACGGTTCAAGAGCATGCGAGGGGATCAGTAGGGTCAACATTGCAAGATACCAAGTGGACATCAAATAAAGGTGGATACGGTGCATTGCTCAAGCTTGCGGGTCAGTTTTTAACGATGCCTATTTCTTGGGTGAGAATGCATTTATGGGAAATACCAAACAATCGCATTGAGGGCGGTACTTGGGGGAAGTCTGCTTTGGAATACAGAGCAAAAGCTGCGGTGATTGGAGTTGTCGGGGAGGAAATAATCCGAAGAACTCTTATTCCATTGATAGGGGGGAGAGAACCCGATTTTTATTTTAATGATCCAACCGAATATATGAAATCTCTTCTCAATGGCGTGACGCACTATGAGAGATTTCTTCCTCCTAATGCTAAAGGGGGCACCTGATATAGCGTTATCTCTTCTTGGTCCTGCTCTCTCAACAGCTCTCAAATTGGGGTATAGTACAGGGAAAGCAAGTGGAGAGGGATTTAAGGATAAAAGTGCGAATCAACAAGCCGTTCAGTCTTTAAAGGAGACTGTTCTCCCTTTCCAAAACATCTGGTACGCAAGAGCAGCATTTAATCATTTGGTTATGAATGAAGCCTATGAGCTGGTCAATCCCGGATATAAGAGGCGATTGCAAAGAAGAATGCAAGAAAATGCACGAAAGAATAAAAGATGAATAGAAACATTGAACAAGAAAAATCCATCTCCTATTGGCTTTGCTCCTCTCGCTTCTCTATTCCTTGGGATATTAAGGATCGTCTACGAATTCATGCTGAAGTTGAGTCTCCTGACGGAATTATGCGTGAATTAATTCCTGAAGAAGATTTTAATGTTGATACTAAAGACCATACTCTTACTCTCACATCACCTGATCTTCTCAATGGGGCAAACACGTTAATTATTTTTGAAGGGGAGAAGCAGGAACTCAAAGTCTCTTTAGTTAAGGATCAGAATGAACGAGTTCCTCATGCTCTTGTGAAGCACTCAGATTTAGATCCGACTTCTTCACGGTTAGATCAGATTGAAGCTTCTATTGAAAAAGTTATTTTAGAAATAGAGATCGGAGGTAAGACGGTTGAGAATCATATTAACCAACTGAAATCTAAAACAGATCTAAATTATCAGGGTATTTTTTCAGGGTATTAAAGAATACACCGATCGTCAGGCAAAAGAAATACAAGCTCTCAAAGATCAACTCAAGACGAAGATGGATAATAGTGAAAATAGGTTGAAGATTCTTGAGTCTAAGCCGTCATCTCAAATTGATTTAGCCCCTGAAAAAGCAGGGACACCGTGCGTCCTTGAACCGAGAACCATCTTTCGGCTAACCTAGCCTCCTCCGTCCCTCGGGACCAACAAGGGGTAGTACAGGAATATTCACCTGTTTGTTGTCCATCGACTACGCCTTTCGGCCTGATCTTAGGCCCTGACTCACCCTCCGTGGACGAACCTTGCGGAGGAACCCTTAGGTTTTCGGGGCATTGGATTCTCACCAATGTTTGCCTTACTCAAGCCGACATTCTCGCTTCCGCTTCGTCCACCCCTGCTCGCGCGGGTGCTTCCCTCTAAGGTAAGGCGGAACGCTCCCCTACCGATGCATTTTTACATCCCACAGCTTCGGCAGATCGCTTAGCCCCGTTCATCTTCGGCGCAAGAGCAGCTGCGGCTAGGAATGAGAAGGGCAGTGGATTAGCTCGGGTAGTCTCAGTAGCGGAGAATCTTCCCATGATATGTGGTTTCATCAGGCGGGACTCCTACATTAGCGAAGAGAGCTCTCACAGGCCTTGGAGGACCGAACCCATACGCAGAGGAAGATCTATGACTTGCCCCCTGGTTCTCTTTGAGAAATCCGAAAAAAAAAGATGGTATGGGGCGCAAAGAGAGCTATTTTTAATCATGAATCGAGGAAAGATGATAGAAGGGAAAAGTCAAATGCAGCCGTTCGTGCTTTACTGACTGAGATCATACTTTGGCTAAGATTTCCCGTTACGGGAAAGTTTCACTTCGGGTAACCGATCCGTTGTGTTGTCTGTCAGGACGATGACCTTTCCTAGAAGGAAGATTGGGCTGCGCCCGTTGTACTCTTTACCATTTTTTTTTTAAAGTAATTTTCTACTGGAACTAGCACACCATGGGTCGGGCTCTCGATCAGCATAGATGGGCGATGTGGGTAGGGTAGAAGAGAACCGGGTAGCACCTCATAGCTATGCCTGCTACTATGGAAGTGGGAATCCTCCTTCTCATCTTTCAAAGCCAAATCATCGTCCGCATGCGCTGAATCGTCTTCTCTGCCTTTACCAATGTGAGGAGCAATCCTGATTCTTTGAATTCAAAGAAGTACCGCAATATCCCCGATCTACGATAATGGGGTATTGTATTCTCTTGCCCATTGGAAGTAGGTATTGGGAGTTTCCAGGCTTAGCAGCAGCCATTAGACAAAAACCTTCTTAAAGCATCACTTCAGGGCTACCTGAGGAAAAGTCACTAAAGAAAACCACTACTTACGCTATTTCCTCATCTTCAATGTCGCTAAATAGTGGTTTTTTCCTAACCTAATAGGGGTTTAGCCTATACCGTAGTGTTAAAAATAAAAAGCCTTTCTAGAGGCTTACTTCATTCTGGTGTCTTGGATTTGGTTCGATCAGTGTTTTCGTAAAAAAAGAATAAGATGCATTGGGCGTTTAGGCTTGACTAATAAAATAACATAGAAAAGGGCTTTTTCAGCTTACTCTGCTACAGCGGAACGTTAGCAGGGTGCCGCGGTTTGTGGGCTTGAAGGACTGAGCGCCGTGACAAGTGGTATCAGAGCCAAGCCATGGCTAGTGGGAAGAACCCGTAGGCTAGTGCCGTCGAGCCACTGCTTACGGCCTTCTGCCCTTTATTTATTTTATATATAAAATATTTTATATTCAATCTGGGATTGACGGCTTTGGCATGGATGGATGAATTGCTTATAGTAAGGTAGAAGCGATGCGGGATGGGATAAATCTTCTCTCTTTCTTCTAAGCTTGAAAGTCGAATATCTGTTTTCTCTCCCGCCTAAGGAAAGAGGAACGAACGAAGTAGCTCGAAAGAGGGGCAGCTATCTCAGAGAAAAGACAGGGGAACAAAGACCGAAAGCGAGCAAGAGTCGACTCAAAGAGAGCGGTTAACTGACTGCCTTTCTTTATTGCTTCTATTTCCTTTCTTTCCTTCCCGCCTATGAGAACTTATCCTCTACTTACTTTGCCGGCTTAGCGCTCAACAGAGAAGGCTACCTCCGTTTCACCGACTTATTTTCCAACGGCTGAAACTGACTGCTTTCGTCCCTTTCCCCGATCGTTACTTCCGGTTTAGTTGAGGAATTGGCCTACATCGGATTTCACTAATCGCTAATAAAGTCAATTGAAATCAAAAAACTTGCAGGACTGGCTAAAATGGCCGTTACTTATAACTTACGTTATGAGATGAGGGAAACAAGATTCTATAAAGCATCAAGCTAGGTACCTGACTCTCGGGCTTTCTTGCCCATAGCTATATTCAAATCCGGCTTAGGTCACGAACCGCAAGCAAGACTCTTTCAAAGCAAAGAATTGCCTGTCCACTACGAGATTCGATAGAATGTCCACTTTCAATTTAGTGTAACGTATAAACTATCTCCTTCTTTCGATACATATTCCCACATGAGAGAATATAACCTTTCTTTATGGCCCCTCTTAGTGAATTCAAAGAGAATATGTTACCCATTATTGTAGTGGGCCACTGAAGAGGGAATTCAACTTCTTTCCTTGCTTTTACTACTTACTGTCCTTACTACCCACGGACTTCCTCTCCTGCCTTACTAATGGAAGCACAGGACCAACTCTTAGTATAAAGCATGGTGCCTTTGTCCTCTAACAAACAGAAACAGGAAAGCCCCGAAAGGCATATTCTTAGAAAGAAAGATTTATTTCATTCCTCTCCCGGGCAGGTCGAGTGACAAATGTTCCTTGTGTACGCTTCTGGGCAACTAGAGCTGGGGGAGGATGGTAGCAAGACCATAGAATAGAGAGAAGTACAAAGTAGACCGATAGAGGATGGAGACTTGCTAGTTGCAGAATCCGTTTCTGAAGTAAGGTAAGCCCTGTTGATCTAAGATCTTGATTCTACGGCATCTGTTACTAAAAAAAATCCCTTTTTCCGGGTATTCATCCAAATGAGGACCTTTTTCGGCCTTAGTTGGAAAAAAAGTAGCAAGCCTAAGTCCCCGAGGTCAGACTTTCTTACTTACTATTTTCAGTCCCAGTCCCATTAGTCCCTGACTGACTCTGTCAAGCCTGAAGGATAGGATCAGACAAGGAAGAAGGAGGGAAAACGATTACTGCCAAGCGGTCACCTACTAAGACCAAACAGTCCTACGCGTATCGGACTACTTCAATGCATGAGGTAAGGAAAGTAGCCCGGGAATATTGGTTCAAATCCAATTCGTGAGCACATGAACAATACGTAGAGGAGACCCTTCCTCCTATGGATTGTTTTTTTAGCGGTACGATTACGATGCTTTCTCCGAATTACAGGGGGACGGCCTTCCAAGACGGACTCCATCTGATCCCCTGACACATGGGGATGGAGCCAATCCGAGGTACATAGGTACGAATTAGACTCTCCCAGTCGGGAGTTATGTCATTAACGACATCTACCATCTGATCAGAGTCCGTCGGACTCACTATTGATTTTCTACTACTTTATTTTATTTGTCAATCTCTTGGCTAAGGGATAGCCCTTGCAAGAGTGAAGAATGCTAAGTAGAGTTTCACTAGTAAGTCGAACGTCTCATCTTTCCGACTTTACTACGATGGAAAGACGGGATAATCCTAGGATACCCTGACCTCGTCAACGAGACAGGAAAAGGCAAGAGGCCTGTTTTCCGGGGCTGCAATGACACAGCACATTTAAGTAAAGCGCAGTGAACAAGAAACCAGATTTCCGGACAAGCCTGATCACCTCCTTAGCAAACAAGTGCACTCCGACATAGAGCTCTTTGTTGAGACCATCGGTCACTACCAAGATGACTCGATTAAGAACCATCTTAAGTAGTGGTTTTTATTCCAAGATCTTCTGCCACTTTATGGCCTTAAGTCGGAACAACTTGTCAAAGAGGGTAAGGTTCATTTCAAGAATTTATGTAACCTTCCTGGTCCTGGTTGGGGGCTGTCTCCACAGGACACGACCAAGTGAGCTAACAGGGGGTTTAGAGCTCTTCTTTTCAATCCAATAGTTTCGGGCAAGATTTTCGGTCATTTCTTTCCTGCGGCCTACGGTCCTGACTGGGCCAAAATAGACTCTGATGAGTACCAGGTCCCTTAGTAGAGCGAGGGTATAGTGACCAGTG
>CAOJCO010409515.1:0-10709 GCA_948330635.1 Euphorbia biselegans | reverse complement strand
ACCGACCGAACCAGCTCACTAATGCGACTCCATACAAGAAATTTCACCCGCAAACCTCAATGCCATGCTTGGCCAGCTCTACTATACCGCACTAACGAAAGCTGCCCACGGAGCCCCTTTTTTTTCCAGGAAAAAAGGATCCATAAAGGAAGGTGCAGAGAATGGTTTTTCTCTCTTTCCCAAGAAAGGGGCGCAATAGGGGGAGCTAGCTCTTTATGGCAAATGTGCTGCTGATTCCATAGCAGGGGATGCGAAAACAGCTGGGATAACGTCGAATACTTAACTTGCCATCTGTCAGTTGGATTCTCGACCAGCCTTTTCTTGCACAAGCCTTTCATAGAGCGCCATTCAAGCCTTAAATAAAAAAAGGGGGATTCTACAGAAAAGAAAGGGACAGTATTCAAAGAAATAAGATGAAAATCCAATGCTTGTCCGATTCCATGCTTATGATTGAATTCTTCTTGGAAACCAAGTCATTAGACAACACTGCGGATTCGATTCCTACTCTTTTTTTGAATTTTCATAAAAACACTCTTCTTCACTTCCTACTCTCCAAAGCCTTGGATTCGATGGAGTCTTTCTTCCGCTCACAGGTAGTTATCCGGTTTTTCCCTTCCTCAATAGGTCTATCCCGCTGTGAATTGAGACTATCGGTGGAAAGCAACTCAACTCTGCCCCGGCTTTGGATGTGTTCTACACAGCTTCTTCAGAAGTATTGAGTTTTCTTGTTCTATCCTTTGGCTTCTTCCGACGTCTCATCCCTAGTGAAGTTGTCTCCATCAGCTGTTTTCGACATGATCCGTGTCGGTAGGGGAAAGAAAAAGCTAGGGTGACCTCAGAGAGCCCCTCTTCTCTTGTCCTAGTCTTGTGTTACTAGTCTAAGTAGTTATTGAATGAATAGCTTTAGAAGTTCCTCTTGTTTTCCCACCAGAGTCTAAAAGAGACGCCGTGTTGATTGTCTTCCCCGTCCTAGTCTTTGCTTCCGGGTTTGATGTTCTTTCCTCAGCATCTCCGAATCGCACAGGGAAAGGGAAGTCCTTACCTATCCACCTATACTCCTGAAAGGACTAAGCTAGGGGTTCCAGTGCAGTGGAAAGAAAGACAAATGCTTCCTATTCCAAATATTGGAATTGTCTTCATTGAAGTTGACATTAGATCAACAAGCGTGGAATAGGCAAGGTTGGAAGCTCTTTGTTCAGACGGAAGGAAGGATCGATCAAAGGAACTATCCAAAAATCCAAGTTTCGATGGGTGGAAAGTCTCGCTTTTTGCTCGAGTGACTTTTCGTGCCTCAAATCTAGAATTTGCGAAAATCTGCTATCTCGAAAATCTTCTATCTAATATGTAATTAGAAAAGCAGGGTAAGGGGGAACTTCGCTAGCCGGAGAGGGACGTTGTTGCCCGACTGTAGAGGTGTAATAAAGCAGGGAGAGAAAAGTAGTTGCGAGAGTAGTTAGTCGACCGGTGGGGAGTTAGGGTTGTTGTTAGTCGACCGGGAACAAAGTAGCTTTAGCGGGCTAGCTTTTTTTCTGTCTTTACAGGCCAATCTCGAACACTTTTTCCTGAAAGAAAACTTTAGGACGGGGACACAGCTTTTTTCTTTCCTGGCTAATATCCTCTCTTCCTGTCGGCTTTACGGGGACAAAACGCAGTAGCTTTCCCGGCATAAAACTTAAGTATCTTCACGGGGGAACGAAGGAACCCGAGACCAGTGGGAATAGTAACTTTACCGCTCGACCTGAGGGACGTAGGTCGGGAACTTTAGTTACCGGGCCCAAAGGTACGTAGTTGCTCGACCGTAGGGAGAGGGGGATAGGGAACAAAGAAAGTTACCCGGTTCGAAGCAGCTTTGGGCTAGCTTGACTTGACGGGTACACTTGAAACTTTCCCAATCCCGCTGATTAAGAGTGCTCAGCTAAAGGTCTAAAGCAGGCAGCTCGGAAAGGGACAGGAATTTGACATCGAACCGAAAAGATGCCCAGGAAAAAAGGGACAGGAACAAGGAATGAGGGAGTTAAACGAACGAAGCAGTTAGTCTCCTTGGTTATCTCTTCTCTCTGCCAGTCGAAATCTAGCCAAGCCTGTGGGAGTTCGCTTTTCAATCTAGCTCAATTCTTTCTGCTAGCGAGCTTTCAAGTAGTCCCAATCCAGCTGTCCCCTTTTATCTTCCGTAGTCCCTTGTTCAAAGCTGTGCTGCTTGTTTTCAAGCCAATCTCGACGTGCGGACTTCTTTGCTTGAATGTTTCGCGCAGAACGAGTACATAGGACCATTGAATTCTGTTGGGGGCGGCAAAGCTCGAGTGTTACGAGAGGGTATTTACAGGATTGACTTGGGCCTGAGCATAGTCAAAGGAAAATGCTTTGTCTTCTCTTCTGTGGCTCAAGCCAAATTTCCTCTTTCCTGGTGTATGTACCTTACCCGCTCCTTAAGAGATGCCAGCTTGGTTGGAACCTTGTGAAGGACCAAGCAACAGAACGTTATGATGGGGTAGTTCCAAAGGAAATGACTGATGGTGTAGCCAAGGTTAATAATATGAGATGCTAGTCTTGGATTACGAAGAATCGATGGTTATTACTCTTTAGTTTTCTTAGAGAATGGCTGAGAAGTCAGGTAGCGAAGCCTTATGTTATGCTATTGAATGCGTTGTCGGAAGGATGTATGGGAGGATAGAATACCCGAGACTTGCTGCCGGAAAGAGCTCTCCCTATTGCACATAGCCGGCAAGAGACCCGAACCATTCCCCGCACCTTCCTTTATGGTATTAGCTTATCAGTAAGAACGGATTCGCCACTGTAAGAAAGTCTTTTCGAACTAATGCCACATCTTCTACTTTGACAAGGCGGGTGCAAAAGGAAAAGGAGTAAGGGCTTAGGAAGGTAGCGCAGTGGAAGCAGCAATCCCTATTGCGCATATCCCTTTCCTTTATTGGGCAAAGTGAATCAGAATACGCTTTTTGAAGGGCCATTAGAATAAGAGCTGTTGTCTCTTTCCTGCTCTCCTCTGCCCAAAGTAAAGAATAACAATGGTCGGACACTCTATCCTCTGTTTTCCCGCAATAAACCCTTAACCAACTAAGTATAGGCTGTGCACTCCCTCAAAACACTCTTGTTTCGGCTCTCGAAGTCCACTTTCCGCTTAGAATCCTGCGCTAAAGACAGCTTGTGGAGGCGGAGGAGCACCAGCAGCAGAGCGAGAGAGTAGAAGCCTAGGTTGCTCCTGTGGCCGACCCTACTTAGCCTTCACCACCAATGATAGAGGCCTTGACCCAGTACCCAAACCAGTTGACAGAGCCTGTTGATTGATAGTCCCTTAATGTATATATCTAGGTTGGTGATGAACCAAGAAGAATTTCTTCGCTATAGCTTCCCGAGCTAGGAGATTTCTAAAGAGTAGCATCCTCTTCTGCTTCCTAGCGCTGCCATTCTCGTTTTGAAAAAGAGTGTGATCCCCCTGGTATTCTCCGAGAGCTTAGACGCCACCGGGCTTCTTCCTCAAAGAAGGTCTTCCATAGCAAGCGCTGTTTTGTAACATAAATTACAGGGGTTTCCTCAGCCTCTGAGCTAAGCATTCGTTCCCAGTCGACTCAAGAAAAGCAATTCTTCGTTGGTACCATGAAACCATTAACCATGCTACCACGCCTAGGAAGTACCTTTTTGGGTTAATTCTTGAAAGCAAATCAGCAATTCCTTTATATACATTTTTCAACCTGCCCGAACAAGACAACAAAGGCTGACTCTCCTTACTCTAACAAGTCAAGTAATACCTTACGCGGATGATATAGCTGCTAATTCGATAGCAAGAGGGTCGATGTAATTGATCTATAGCGGGAAAGAAAAGAGTCTTCTTTTTAAGAGCCGAGCCGAAAGGGATCGGAAGGGTCTAGTCTTTAGCTGCCTAAGAGCAACTCCTCTTTGTCCTAGAGCAGAGTTAGGATAGTAGGGATTGAGGGACAGACTCCACTGCTATAGAAGAAGCTGCACATTCATCCGGTGTGCTAGAATCAATGGCATCATCATGCTGCTATCCAAGTGTGAAAGAAGGAACTGCAGATTCATCTGACTCTATCAATTCCGATTTCATCGACATCTGAGATTCATTTCAAAAATCATCCCTTATCTTCCTATTTAGGAACTGAACTCCCAGTTTCTCTTCTATCCCGGACCCAGCTGCTACTATAAAGACTGGTTCCAGTAGGGGACGTGGATGCCACTACTACTGAAAGCAAAATCACAACTCAGAACTGTCTCAGTAAGTAGGCCAATGCCTATAGACAAGGTTTAGCCTAGTGCTAAGGAAAGAGAATAAATGAGTCATTCATGCCCTCTTTGAATGGCTTGTTCAAGAAGTTTGAAAAAAGAAAGTTGGTGAATCCCGAGAAATATGCTTTTGAATCAGCTGCTTGAGAACATCCTCCTGGTAGTTCAGTCAGTTAAGAAGAAAAGAGGATCTTTCTATATCCATACAGAAGGAAGAGAATTGGCTAGCGGGTAACCTATTCTCTCGTCTTGATGGGCAGTAAAGGGATTAGGATAGGACTTAAAAGGGGGAAACCCGACTGGACCTTGCTACACCATGTGTTAAGCATACGACAACTGCAACTGCAATAACGGGCACTAGGATGGGCTCGCCAGGAAGGGATGGGACCATTTGATCCGTGGATAAGGGACCCGAGGAAAAGGCTCTTTCAGCCAAGTCTTTCAAGCCCTATTAGAGTCTGTTCTGGCAAAAGAGTTAGATGTGAGTGCTGGACCAGAGCGAACAGAACCACCTTTAAGGGATGGATCATATGGGACCGAGAGAACAGAACCAGCAAGTTCATGAGTCTCAGAATAAGAAGGGCATCCATCCAGGAAGTATGAGGCCTGCTTCTCAGTTCCGTTTTCAACTAGCATTTCAAGAAGAGAGGTTCTTTTAAGGGTTTGTCCAGGAGTTGTTGGGGTAATGCTTCGGATGTTAGCTTTTGAAGTCAAAACATTCTTCTATTACAATATTGACTCCCGGGACAACAAGAGGAAGTCTAGAGCGAAAGGGCCCTAGCAGTTGAAGTAAAGAGAGAACAGCAAGGGAAGTCATGCACTAGATTCTGTAAATACATAGATTCTTTCATTCTTCGCAGTTGACTTCTCCCCCTATAGTACTACCATCAAGCAACTTAAGCTCAATTCCTTTCACTAGAATCAGAAGCATCCTACAGTTCATTCCTTTTATCTGCACTTGACTACCTTCTGAACCTTACTACTCGAATCGAAAGTGTATTCAAGATTCCGGGCTAAACAGAGAATCACATCATTTCAGACATCACTTGGCACTAGACTGAAAGTCAAAGATAGGGAAGTTAGCTCTATTTCCCTCTATCCTTAGAGTCAGAGACAAACCTAGCGACACTTCCCCAGTACCTAGTTGATGAAAAGTTCTGCGTCAGAGGTAAAGAAATAGGAAGAAGGAAAGTGGGATAGTGCCGGTCTATTAGGGCAAGCCTTAAAGAAGTCAGGAATAGAGTCAGTACAATAACGATAGGATATAATACTATGTTCTTATCCTGCTTTGAAGTCTAATTAGAATGCAAAATCAATATGAACAAGTACAGGGACGGGATAATTGTTTGATAAAGCAAACAGAGCTATTCGGAGGGAGTTTAGTTACTTCTTGTTAGAGAAGGGATGGCGGCGTGGCATTAGTATGACTTTACGGTAGGGAAAGTCTGAGGTAAGCAAAGAGTAAGTTCACTAAATCTGAGATAAGAAACTAGGGCATCTATAAAAGCGAGGGAAGTGGAATCATAACTTGTTATGTCCCGGGCATGAAAAGGAAGATTTTTGGAACATAATCGGAAGAACACCCCTTAATTAAAGTGGTACCACGCACGGCACGAACTTTATGAAGGAAAATCTATTGATTGGCTTTCAAGATAAGAGTGAATCATAAATAGCTAACTCAACAAGAGAGCGAGGCACGACCGATCAAGAAGAAAGACCCGTGGGAATGAGACGACCACTCGTGGCACATACATCCACTATATGTTTAAAGAGAGAACAACCCTCCAAAGAAGGGGGAACCTAAAAGGTGGACATGGCATCCAGATGATCATCAAAAGTAGGATCTCATCTTCCAATGCATCATACGCACAGGCTAATGCGGGATAGGCTAATCACCAGACTGCTCTGGAATAGGTTAATCGCTGAAGACAAGAACGAGTGAATCTAGTTTCGAGAGCATGCCTTACTCTAACTCTAATAGGGGGGCGTAGAGTTTCTAAGTGAAGGCAAACGCAACTATATATGTAATATCCTAGCTGTCAGCAAGGCAGGTCCGCTATAAAGCCTACCGGCCAGAAAGTCCTTAAGAACGAGAAAGCCGACTAAAAGGCTATTCCATAACCGATTCTTGTTGCCGAGTCTAGCCAAGCCCCGAAGGAACTTTACTCTCGGAAAGGAATGAGCTAATATGCCGATCTCAGTAATGAAAAAAGTTACTTTGATGCTCCAATAAGGGAATCAGTCACGAGGAGTTTACCGCCTCGACAGAGGAGTCAAAAAGTCTTGTTTTTCTGTACTGGCATCGATGTGCCTGATGTTCCTGAGGGTCCACTAAATACCAAAGAGATAGGGAAGATGGCTGATACTCTTCGAAAGATTGACCTTAATTTGGCTTGATTAAAGGTTGGGGTTGGGCTTTTACAATAGATGGGATTCGATGCTAAAGAGATGGCTATGAGCCTAGCTTGCTTCCAGGAATAGGATATTAAAAAAGCCGCAGCAGCTATTGAATCAACTATTCTTATTCAAGCTTTCTTGACGTCTTTCTACCTTACATAGAGCTTTCTATTCGCCGGTCGTTCCAGATCTTGCAAGCCGTTGGCTGATCAAGGGAACCAATATCTGAGGCGAGGCCCTTATATGTTGGGAGATAGTCGATTAGTCCGCTTTGCCTTGTTGATAGGATAAAGGATAGTAGCTCAGCTTCGGATTAGACTATGTGAAGGGATAATCAAAGCTCAGCTTCTTCACCGCTCGAGAACTCACGAACTGAAGAGCTCACGTCACAAACTAAGGATGATAGGACGAAGATCTCCATTCTCACACCGGCATAGGGTTTTTGCCTCTATCGTAGAGTAGCATACTTTCTATACTATAATATGCCGAAAGCAGTGACGATTGCTTTTGGGATTCATCTTAGAAGGCTTAGAGCTCATCTACCCCTCTTAGTCTCAGAGAGGTCTGAATCACACCCTACTAACTATATTACATCTTTCTTTGCTTCATCGCCGGAGAGCCAGAGCGAACCAAGCTGACCTAAGGCTATCACTAAACTAGATCAAATGACGTAGTCATTCTTGAGGCACTACTTTCTAGAGTAGAGTTGAGGTTTAGACCAATGGACGATTGCATTAAAAACCTTGATAATAAGTCACTGAGGATATGAAATAGCTCGACCAGAGGAAGAAAGCCGGTGTGCGCTCCTCAGAAGGTCAATACAGCTTCGGGCTTTCAAGCATTGAGGCAGGCATAAGCCAGGTTTCTCTTTCCTCCCTTCCCCACCCTTAAAGTGGTATTATCCCTTGACCAAATGAAGCCATAGTAAGACCAAAGTGAGACTTAGTAGCATAAAGAAATAAATAAAGATGGATTTTGCTTTGGTGAACAAATAGAAAAAGAAGAAAAGATAGATCTCTCTGATACGCAGCCTCTTTCTTCTCTTCGGAAGCCCAACATTATAATATACATAATACCTTCGCCCCGGATGTAATTTAAATAGAAATGCAGAGAGATTGCCATTTAGGTGCCCCTCCTATGGGAGTCCCGTGATTGGCTGGGAAGAACGGATGAGACCGTTCAAGTCTCGTGGCGATCAGTCGATTTGAGTGAATCCCTTTTTCATCTTCGCATTGCTGCCGGCCAGTCTCAGTATGTCAAACGAGAAGGTGTGTATAGGTCCAGGACTCTCATATGATCGATCCAGAAGGATTTAAGAAGCCAAGTCGAAGTCAAAGGGAATTTAAAGGTTTAAGTCAATGGGTAACGTATAGGGGTTTTCCTTTATAAGCGGTGGATTGAATCCCCCATGTCATGTTCATTCCACATCCTTAGTATCTTTTTCGCAAACCTAGCCTATTCGCCCTACTTGAACGACCCGGGCTACTCGACCAGGAGAGGAGACCAAGACCACAGCCTCCTTCCCACTTTTATTACAAAAGCACTAGTCACTACTAGGAAAAGAACAGAAAGATACATAGCCATGGGGCCTTGAGAAGACCGACTTCTACGCAAAGCCTAACTACTTTGGAGCGTGAGACACGTAGGAGTTTTTTATATTCGCTTGGGATTCTCAAAGGTCTTTTGTGTGTTCCCAGATTCGATCTTTTGGACTAGAAAGGAGCAGGTGAATCAGTCACGGTTCTTGCTCTGGTCTCGGGCGAGGGAAGCGAAGGATAAGGCGAGAGTGAAACGAAGTAGTTCATTGTCAACCACTTCCTGGAACTAGATAGCCAAAAAAAGGCATGCAGGCAGGCTTAAGCTCTAGTTTTTCCTCTTATGTCATGGCAGTTTACTCACTTTGGACGAAAGATAGAGAATATATATTCTATATAGATATCCTATCTATCTCCAGCCGGATGAAATGAATCAGATGGGATCTCACTAGCCGAATGAAACTCATTGCATCATCAGCAGCACCGACGAAGAAGGTTCAGCCGGGGGGTGGACATAGATATGCAAGATCGTCTTACCGGATAGGACAGAATTGGTTAAGCCGTAAACCAAGGCTTTACTAAAGGGCTTGAGTTCCAAGGTCCACTTCTGGGCATGTGGATAATCCGAATCTTAAACTACAGACCGCTTTACTGGGCCCTGAAAAGAGCTCTTGCGAACGCTACTCCCACTCGCTAAGCAAATGTTCTAGATCCTGCTATCTGGAAGCGTGGCAGGCCAGCTACGCCGGCATACGCAGGAATTCCATCGATGATGGTACCTTTGATCCCATCCCTTGTGGTACTCATCTGGCTGCCCTTTTTTGGAATGGGATTTCTCAAATTGGCATTGAAGTAGGAGTTCCTTAATCGAGTGCTAGTTCCCATCCAGTGGAAGTTAAGTGCTTTGCGAGCCATCTAGAGTGCCCGTAATCGAGAGGGAGTACTTTATAGCATAGCCGCAGTAGTTGTATAAGTCTCCTTTTCTTCCTCTTGCCTCTATTGTTGTTCATTTCTTCTTCACTCGATTCCTATTCTTTTTGCAACCTCGGCTCGGGTCACGGAACTCTCTGCCCTTCGCCATCACTCAATGCTGTGATCCGCCTTAGCGGATCGTTAGCCCCGTTTCGGTGCACTATTGGAGAGCTCACTACCGCTATCTCAATCGAAAATGGAAACTGTCAAGATTAGCGAACGATTAACGCCTTTTCTGCTCTCATTCCAGGCGTAGGAGGAGCTGGTTTGATAAAGCCAGGCATTTGACCATCAAAGAGCTTCGAATCTGACTTAGACTTGATTAGACTAGTAAGGAAAAGGAGCAGACAAGACGTAAGCCGATGGGGCTAAGAAATATCATCTTCCTTACACTGAAGTCGATCATCCGCATAGCAGACTAAGAAGGTGAAAAGAAAGCATAAGGCAAGCGCAATCCCACAACATCGACCACTTCAGGCGGAAGAGAGAGTCTCCTTTCGGGACTAGGGGAAATAGGTAAGAGATTCCCTTTCATAGAACAATATGCCAACCTATCAATTTCTTACAGATTAGGTAAGTCAATTCATCCACTACCGCAGCATCAACATTTAGCTTATAGACATCATCAGGTCTAACTCTTAGCTGCTTTCGTCTTATAGGCGAGGGAGTGAAGCCCTATCTCTTCAGTCTCTTTTGAGTACTGGAGGAGGAGATATTCCTTGTCTGGTCCGTACTCTGGTAGTAGGACTGGCATAGAAGGTTTTCCTGTCATGTAGGAATAGGGACTCTTAGGTCAGTCCCACCCGGCAAGAGCAGATCCTTTTCCCGGGGCCAGGTGTCAAAGCCATTTACTTGATCGTAGGTCTAACCGCAGAAAGAGCGGGGAAGAGTCCTCTTTCATAGGTCTTTCAGAGCCTCACCCTAATGATGAAAGCGGGGCGAATCGACTGTAATCACTTCAATTCGAGTTGGTGGAATGAGTTGGAATAGAGTGAAAGCAAAGCAGGAGTTGCTATCGAGTTGAAAAGTATTCCTGACTTCTTTCCTTTCTCTCTGACCGTGAAATAAAGCAGAGAGAAAAAGACGACTGAGATGACTAGATGGTTTCTTGAATGCAATGCTCAAGTGACCGGCTGGCAGGGTTAGGTCAACTTCTAAGAGAGAGAGAGCCCGGGCCTGGATCGAAGGAAGAGTCAAGGCTCTTTGGCTAACGAGGTAAAAAAGAGGAAGAAAAAGCTTCACATGAATCGGGATAGGGAGCAGGCGATGTCGAATTGAGAAACTTTCCTACCAAAAGAATCTTTCTAAAGTGCCTAAGGTGCCTTTTTGACTCTGGTGATTCCCAACTCTAAAGGGCATGCAGTAACTTCCCGTGTCTGTAGCCAATAGAAAATTCCTGGCTATCTTGATTGACTCTATACCTTGCCTTCCTGCTGGATTGGTAACTGTACCCCGGAGATCTCTTATTTAGTTGGGAAGGTCTCTTTTGTCCGGATCATCTTTGCCGGTTTTTACTTAGCCATTCCTGGGAGTCGTAACGAGACCGCA
>CAOJCO010386919.1:0-18411 GCA_948330635.1 Euphorbia biselegans | reverse complement strand
AAGAAACAGATGTAGAAACAACTTCCGAAACGAAGGGGACTAAACAGGAACAAGAGGGATCCGCCGAAGAAGATCCTTCTTCTTCCCTTTTTTCGGAAGAAAAGGAAAAGGAGGATCCGGACAAAATAGAAAAAAGGTTATGGGTTGAAAAACCTCCTGTAACTCTTCTTTTTGATTCTAAACGTTGGAATCGTCCATTTCGATATATAAAAAATCAGCAGTTTGAGAATGCTTTAAGAAAAGAAATGGGACAATATTTTTTTTATACATGTATAAGTGATGGAAAAGAAAAAATATCCTTTACGTATACGCCTAGTTTGTCAACTTTTTTTGAACTGATACAAGAAAAGATCTCTCTGTTCATAACACAAAAATTATCCTCTGATGAATTGTATAATCGTTGGAATTCCAAGAATGAAGAAAAAAAAAAAAATCTAAGTAATGAATTTAGAAATCGAGTCCAAGCTCTCGATAAAGGATATCTTGCTACAAAAACACTGGAAAAAAGGACTAGATTGTGTAATGATAAAACAAAAAAAGAGTACTTACCCCAAACATATGATCCCTTATTGAGCGGACCCTACCGCGGAAAAATGCAGTTTTTTTTCTCATTCTCAATGCTAAATACAATTTTCCGAACAAATTTTAGCAAAAGGTTTTGGATAAATAAAATTCATCTTATTCTTCTTATTACTATTTATGAAGAAAAGGGACTCTCCTTTTTCGAAAATCACAACCAAGAAAAAATGGATTTCGAAAATCAAAGAAAATTTTTCAAATTGTTATTTGATACAGTTATAGAGAATAAAAAAAAAAAAACAAGTAGAAAAAATTCGACTGGACTAAAAGAAATACGTAAAAAAGTTCCTCGATGGTCATACAAATTAATTGACGAGTTGGAACAAGAAGAGGGCAAGGATGATGAAGAAAACCTGGCGGAAGATCATGAAATTCGTTCACGAAAAGCCAAACTTATAATGATTTTTGGTGATAATATAATGATTTTAAATAATAATCAACAAAATAATGATACTTACAATAATACCAAAGATACAAGGAATTCTGACCCAATATACATAGATGAAGTAACTTTGATACGTTATTCACAACAACCGGACTTTCGTCGAGACATAATAAAAGGATCCATGCGAGCACAAAGACGTAAAATACCTATTTTTGAACTGTTTCAAGCAAATGTGCATTCTCCTATTTTTTTGGATAGAATAAAAAAATATCTTTTTTTGTCTTTTGGTATTTTTGAACTGATGAAAACAATATTTATAAATTATATGTATAAAAACACAGAATTAAAAATTTTTGATTCTACTTATATAAATATAAAGAAAAAAACAAAAGAAAATAAGAAAAAAGAAGAGTACAAAAGAAAAGAAAACAAAAGAAAAGACAACAAAAGAGAGGCTAAAGCACGAATAAAAATCGCTGAAACCTGGGATACAATTTTTTTTGCTCAAGTAATAAGAGGTTGTGCTTTAGTAACTCAATCAATTCTTAGAAAATATATTATATTACCCTCATTAATAATAACTAAAAATATCATTCGTATATTATTTTTTCAAACTCCCGAATGGTCCGACGATTTAAAGAATTGGGGTAGAGAGATGCATGTTAAATGTACCTATAATGGAGTTCAGATCTCAGAAAAAAAATTTCCGAAAAATTGGTTAACAAGTGGTATTCAAATAAAGATCCTATTTCCTTTTCGTTTAAAACCTTGGCACAGATCTAAGTTAAAATTCCCTTATACTTCTAAAAGTAAAAAAAAAAAGAAAGTACAAGAAAAGTATTTTTGTTTTTTAACAGTTTGGGGAATGGAAACGGAATTTCCTTTTGGTTCTCCCCAAAAACGGCTTTCAATTTTTAAACCCATCTTTAAAAAACTTGAAAAAAAAATTAGAAAGAGAACAAAAAAAGGTTTTCAAGTTATACCAATTTTAGAAGAAAGAACAAAATTATTTCAAAATTCATCAAAAGAAAAAAACTACTGGTTCATCAAAAACATTTTTTTTCGACAAAAAACAATAAAGAAACTTTCAAAATCAAAAATAAATAAAAATTTTTTATCGGAATTTAGAGAAATAGATGAATTAAATGAAAATAAAAAAAAAAAAGATTCGATAATCAATAACAACCATCATATGGTTTCGAAATTGTCCACTCGAATTCGACCTATACCGTGTACAAATTATTCACTGATAGAAAAAAAAATGAAAGATCTTTCGGCTAGAAGAAAGATAATTCTAAATCAAATAGAAAAAATTATAAAAGAAAAGAACAAAAACAATCGAACTTCAGAAAAAACTATTAGTCTTAAAAAAAAAAAAAGAAGTTCTAATGTTAAAAAATTCAACTCATCAAACAAATTTTCATACATATTAAAAAAAAAAAATGCTCGATTATCACGTAAATTTTACTTTTTTATAAAAATTTTGATTGAAAATATATACATAGATATCTTTTTAAGTATCATTAATATTCCAAGGCTCAATGCACAGCTTTTTCTTGAATCAATAAAAAAGATTATTACTAAATACATTTCCAATAATGAATCAAATAAAAAAAAAATCGATAAACCAAATCAAAAAAAATTTCACTTTATTTCGATTATAAAAAAGTCAAGAGATATCGCTGTTATTAATAAGAATTCAAAAATTTTTTGTGATATATCTTTCTTATCACAAGCCTATGTATTTTACAAACTATCACAAAGAAAAATTCTTAACTTATATAAATTAAGATCAATCTTTGAATACCAGAACCTTTTTCTTAAGAATGAAATAAAAGATTATTTTATAGACCAAGGATTATTTAATTCGAAATTAAAAGAAAAAAATTTGATAAATTCTTTTTCTTTAATGAATCAACGGAAAAACTGGTTAAGAAGTCATTATCAATATAAATATGATTTATCTCAGCTTAGATGGTCTAGATTAATGCCAGAAAAATGGAAAAATAGAATCTATCAACACCATATGGCTGAAAATAAAAAATTAAGCAAATGGAATTTAAATGAACAAGACCAATTCATTCATTATGACAAAAAATTTGAGGTAAACTTATTTTCGAATCAACAGCAAAAGAATAATTTAAAAAAAAAAAAACACGCTAAATATAGTCTTTTATCATCTAAATCTATTAATTATGAAAAAAAGACGGACTTTTCTATTTATGAATCATCAACTAATAAAGAAACGATTCTTTATAATTCCAACACAAATAAAAGCAAATTATTTGATATCTTAGAAGGTATTCCTATGACTAATTATCTAGCGGAAAATGATATTATCGATATCGAGAAAAGTCCAAACCGAAAATATTTTGATTGGCGACTTATCCATTTTTGTCTTAGAAAGAGGGTCGATATTGAGTCCTGGATCGATACCGGAAGCAAAGAAAAAAAAAAGACTAAAACTCCAACTAATAAATATCAAATAATTGCTAAAATTGATAAGAAAAAAAATTCTTTTGTTCCAATTTACCAAGATCAAGAAATTAATGCATCTAAGCAAACCCCCTTTTTTTTTGATTGGATGGGAATGAATAAAGAAATACAAAAAAGTCTCATATTGAATTTTGAAGTTTGGTTCTTTCGAAAATTTGTGATACTTTACAACACATATAAGAAAAAACCATGGACAATACCGATTCAATTTCTTCTTTTAAATTTTCATAGAAATAAAAATATTAGTAAAAATAAGAAAATCAACGGGAATAAAAAAGGCCACCTTCTTATATCTATATCATCGAATAAAAACAAAATTATTGAATTAGAGAATCGAAATAATGAAGAAAAAGATATTGACGACGATTATATGGGATTAGATATGACAAAACATAGAAATAAAAAGCAAAACAAAAGTCATACAGAAGTAGAGCTTGATTTCTTCCTAAAAGAGTATTTATGTTTTCAATTAAGATGGAATGTTTCTTTAAATCAAAAAATAATTGATAATATCAAAACATCTTGTTTCCTACTTAGACTAACAAATCCACGAGAAATTATTATATCGGCTATTCAAAGGAACGAACTAAATCTGAATATTCTGATGGTTCAGAAAGATGTAACTCTTACAGAATTGATGAAAAAGAGAATATTGATTATCGAACCTATTCGTCTGTCGATAAAAACTGATGGACAATTTCTTTTGTATCAAATGGTGGGTATCTTATTAGTTCATAAGAACAAAGAACAAATTAATAAAAAATATAGAGAAAAATTCTATGTTGATAAAAAGAAAAAGACTTTTACCGATGAAAGACATTCCAAGATAATTGGAAATAGAGAAAAAAATGATTATGATTTACTTGTTCCTGAAAATATTTTATCCCCTAAACGTCGTAGAGAATTAAGAATTCGAATTTCTTTCAATTTTAAAAATAAAAACGATATTCATAGAAATACAGAAATTTTCAATGGTAATAACATAAAAAAAGGGAGTCCCGTTTTGGAGAAAACCAAACGTTTTTGGGGAGAAAAAAATAAATTAATTAAATCGAAATTTTTTCTTTGGCCCAATTTTCGATTAGAGGATTTAGCTTGTATGAATCGCTATTGGTTCGATACTAATAATGGCAGTCGGTTCAGTATGGTAAGAATATATATATATCCGCGGTTGAAATTTTAATAAGGGCGAATTTTTCATATATATTATATATATCATAGCTTATTTGGTATAGTAGATGAAACGAAGAAGATAGCCGCCTTATTCTTTTATCCTCCATATTCCATTCGGGTACATAGAATTCAATCATCTATGAATTAGATCTAGAAATAGAAATGAAATGAATCAATGGAATTTTTTTTTACTTTTTTTTAGTTAGAATTTTTTTCTTCTTTGTAAGCGACGAAATAGACAATCCTTCAAATTTTTGATTGATTAATTCAAAATTCTGTCAAATAGAATTTTGAATTACTAACAAAGTAAACTAACAAAGTAAACTAACAAAGTGTAAAGATTTTTGTGTATAGAAAATTAAGATGAACTGACATTATTTATTAATAGAATACATTTATTAATTTATTATTATTACTGATCAATAAAAAATATCTTAAACTTAAAACTAAAAAAAGGGGGGAGTCCTTGTTTTATGGTAAAAAATTCATTCATTTCAGTTATTTCACAAAAAGAAAAAGACGAAAACAAGGGATCCGCTGAATTTCAAATAGTAAGTTTCACAAATAAGATACGAAGACTTACTTCACATTTGGAATTGCATAGAAAAGACTATTTATCTCAGAGAGGTTTGCGGAAAATTTTAGGAAAACGCCAACGACTGTTGTCGTATTTAGAAAAAAAAAATAAAGTACGTTATAAAGAATTAATTAGTCGGTTGGATATTCGGAAGTTAAAAACTCATTAATTTCTTAATTTGAAGAGTTTTGTTGAATTATTTGATTTATTAGATCTTGAGATGAACTTCTTTTTGTTTTCAGTAACTCGTGGAATGGATCGAGGAAACTCCTATGAATATACCAGCTAAACGAAAAGACCTTATGATAGTGAATATGGGTCCCCACCACCCATCGATGCACGGTGTTCTTCGACTCATCATTACTCTAGACGGTGAGGATGTTATTGATTGTGAACCAATATTAGGTTATTTACACAGAGGAATGGAAAAAATTGCAGAAAATCGAACAATTATACAGTATTTGCCCTATGTAACACGATGGGATTATTTGGCTACTATGTTCACAGAAGCAATAACAGTAAATGGTCCAGAACTGTTAGGAAATATTCAAGTGCCAAAAAGGGCTGTCTATATTAGAGTAATTATGTTGGAATTAAGTCGTATAGCTTCTCATTTGTTATGGCTTGGGCCTTTTATGGCAGATATTGGTACACAGACTCCTTTCTTCTATATTTTTAGAGAGAGAGAGTTAATATATGATTTATTTGAAGCTGCCACTGGTATGAGAATGATGCATAATTATTTTCGTATCGGGGGGGTAGGGGCTGATCTACCTCATGGTTGGATAGATAAATGTTTGGATTTTTGCGATTATTTTTTAACAGGAGTTGTTGAATATCAAAAACTTATTACACGAAATCCTATTTTTTTAGAACGAGTTGAAGGAGTAGGTATTGTTGGTGCGGAGGAAGCAATAAATTGGGGGTTATCGGGACCAATGTTACGAGCTTCCGGAGTACAATGGGATCTTCGTAAAGTTGATCATTATGAGTCTTACGACGAATTTGATTGGGAAGTCCAGTGGCAAAAAGAAGGAGATTCATTAGCTCGTTATTTAGTCCGAATTGGTGAAATGCTGGAATCTATAAAAATTATTCAACAGGCTCTTGAAGGAATTCCAGGGGGGCCCTATGAGAATTTAGAAACCCGACGCTTTGATTTTGATAGAGAAAAGGATCCGGAATGGAACGATTTCGAATATCGATTCATTAGTAAAAAAACTTCTCCTACTTTTGAATTACCGAAACAAGAACTTTATGTCAGAGTGGAAGCCCCAAAAGGAGAATTGGGAATTTTTCTGATAGGGGATCAGAGCGGGTTTCCTTGGAGATGGAAAATTCGACCACCAGGTTTTATCAATTTGCAAATTCTTCCTGAATTAGTTAAAAGAATGAAATTGGCTGATATTATGACAATACTAGGTAGTATAGATATCATTATGGGAGAAGTTGATCGTTGAAATGATAATTGATACAACAGAAGTACAAGCTATCCATTCTTTTGCTAGCTTAGAATCCTTAAACGAAGTCTATGGAATTATATGGGAGTTTGTTCCTATTTTGACTCTTGTATTGGCAATCACACTAAGCATACTAGTAATTGTATGGTTAGAAAGAGAAATATCCGCAGGTATACAACAACGCATTGGACCCGAATATGGAGGTCCTTTAGGAGTTCTTCAAGCTCTAGCGGATGGGACAAAACTACTTTTCAAAGAGAATCTTTTTCCATCTAGGGGGGATACTCATTTATTCAGTATTGGACCATCTATAGCAGTTATATCAACTCTCTTAAGCTATTCAGTAATTCCTTTTGGCTATCACTTTGTTTTAACCGATATAAATAGTGGTGTTTTTTTATGGATTGCCATTTCAAGTATTGCTCCCGTTGGACTTCTTATGTCAGGATATGGATCAAATAATAAATATTCCTTTTTAGGTGGTCTACGAGCTGCTGCTCAATCGATTAGTTATGAAATACCTTTAACTATTTGTATGTTAGCCATATCTCTACGTGCGACTCGTTGAAACAGAAATTTCTCGCTATTATTTTTAGAAAGAAAGTTAAATGAATTGAATAGATATCTTCATTTTTTATTCATCAATTTGGTTCATGAACTAAATTGGATAGTTATATGAGTGAAAAAAAAACAACTTCGAAATTTGCAGTAAAAAAATTGAGACTCATTTCCTAGGTACAAGAATAAAAAGGAAAACAGAAATAAACATAAAAAAAGAAGACCATTTGCCCCGAAATTGGTTGATTAGTCATCCTAACTTGAAGCGGGCTCAAAAAATAAAATTTATGGAGTTTTCACTATTATTTTATTTATAGGTATTTTCCATAGGTATTACCCTAATGCTAACAGGTGATTGAGCAAAAATGAGTGGATGGTTAGGAACACGAAGATACACAAAGGATTAGTAATAGAGATTTTTAAAATTATCGAAAAAACTATTTCGACAAAAAGTATATTAATCGGGGCTTTAAGTTCGTAGAAATGATCAGGCAGTGCTCCCCATGATTCCAATTCAGAGTATGCTCCTACCCAACAATTAAAGAACTGACTATCCGGAACGAAATAATCCTTTCCTTTTTTTTAACCCCCTTGTCGTTTCGTTTTTTCAGAAAGAAGAATAAGAACGAAAAAAAAAAGAATCGAATTACAATAATTACAATAGAAAAAAAAAAGAAAAATCCTTTTTTTTTATTCTTTTCTCTTCTCCTATATGGATATTCATAGAGATAGAATTCGTGTCATAATTGGGTCTCGTAATAGAAAATGATAGGTTGAAATATCTATTTGGTATTTTAACAAGGAATTTTACAAAGAGTATTTTATTGAAGGATTAAAGTTATTACTCAAGAAAGAAAAATTGAAATTATTAAAGGTAAAGGATGAGATCAATTCCGAAGTAATTTTGTATTTTTAGTATTCTAACAGATAGAATTTCATTGCTCGAATTTTGGAACGTCGATAGATTTTATCTTATTTTGATCCGCTCTATTCTACAAATATATCAAAATAAATAATACAATTGATCTGTTCCTTAAATTTATTTTTGGACTTCGAGGAGCCGTATGAGGTAAGAATCTCATGTACGGTTCTGGAATAGCGATGAGAACAGTGATGTTATCACCGACTATGATTATCTAACAGTTCAAGTACAGTTGATATCGTTGAGGCACAAGCAAAATCTGGTTTTTGGGGGTGGAATTTGTGGCGTCAACCGATAGGATTTTTTATTTTTTTTATTTCTTCTCTAGCAGAATGTGAAAGATTACCTTTTGATTTGCCAGAAGCAGAAGAAGAATTAGTAGCAGGTTATCAAACGGAATATTCGGGTATTAAATTTGGTTTATTTTATATTGCTTCCTATTTAAACTTATTAGTTTCTTCATTATTTGTAACAGTTCTTTACTTGGGCGGTTGGAATATCTGTATTCCGTATATATTTGTTCATGAGTTTTTTGAAATAAATAACATAAGCGGAGTCGTTGGACCAACAATTGGTATCTTTATTACATTGGTTAAAACTTATTTGTTCTTGTTCATTCCTATCACAACAAGATGGACTTTACCTAGACTACGAATGGACCAACTTTTAAATCTTGGATGGAAATTTCTTTTACCAATTTCCCTCGGTAATCTATTATTAACAACCTCTTTCCAACTCCTTTCACTATAAAAAAAAAAAAAAAAAAAATTCGAAAAATTCTAATATTAAATATTAATTAATAATTAATTAATAATAATAAAGAAAACTATAAGAAAAGAATATTATGATTTGTCTTCAACTCAAACAAGAGAAAAAAAATCAAATTATTCATAAAAATTTACGCTATGTTTCCCATGGTAACTGGGTTCATGAATTATGGGCAACAAACCATACGAGCCACAAGGTACATTGGTCAAAGTTTCATGATTACCTTATCCCATGCAAATCGTTTACCTGTAACTATTCAATATCCTTATGAAAAATTAATTACATCGGAGCGTTTCCGCGGTCGAATCCATTTCGAATTTGATAAATGCATTGCTTGTGAAGTATGTGTTCGTGTATGCCCTATAGATCTGCCTGTTGTTGATTGGAAATTGGAAACTGACATTCGAAAGAAACGGTTGCTTAATTACAGTATTGATTTCGGAATCTGTATATTTTGCGGCAACTGTGTTGAGTATTGTCCAACAAATTGTTTATCAATGACGGAAGAATATGAGCTTTCTACTTATGATCGTCATGAATTGAATTATAATCAAATTGCTTTGGGTCGTTTACCAATATCAGTAGTTGACGATTATACGATTCGAACAATTTTAAATTCAACTAAAAAAAAAAATGGATAAACCACTTTGATTGATTTAAAAATACAATTATTAAACTAAAAAAAGGAAAGTTCCGTTTTGATCTAAAAATATAGAAGGGGTTTTCTTTCATTTTCTTAGTCAATGACTACAAAAATTCGAAATTCCAACTATTAATTTGATTGATGAGAAAATTGCATCGAAATTTAATTTGGATTGACAATCTATTAAGATATCTATAATTCTATCCAAAATTCTTTCGAGAATAAAATTTGAATGCCTTTTCTTTTTCAAGAAATTCAAGAAAGAATGAAATTAGTTCAATAGTTGTAAATATAGTAATTATTTAGACCCCCTCAAATTTTAAATTAAGAAGCCTATAATAATAATTATATATAATAATATATATAATAATAATTATAATAATAAAATATAATAATAAAATAAAAAATAATCAAAATATAAAATATAAAAAAGTTTTTCCTGGTCAAGTCAATAGTCAATAAGGTCATGAAAAAACAATTCAATTTTTTTATTTCTTATTTTACGTGCAATGGATTCACCTGGACTAATACATGATTTTCTTTTAGTCTTTCTGGGATTAGGTCTTATATTAGGAGGTTTAGGGGTAGTATTATTTACCAACCCAATTTATTCTGCCTTTTCATTAGGATTCGTTCTTGTTTGTATATCTTTAGTTTATATTTTATCAAACTCTCATTTTGTAGCTGCTGCGCAGCTCCTTATTTATGTGGGAGCTATAAATGTTTTAATTATATTTGCCGTAATGTTCATGAATGGTTCAGAATATTACAAAGATTTGAATCTTTGGACTGTTGGAAATGGGGTTACTTCCTTAATTTGTACAAGTATTTTTGTTTCACTAATTACTATTATTCCCGATACGTCATGGTACGGAATTATTTGGACTACAACAAAAAATCAGATTATAGAACAAGATTTGATAAGTAATGGTCAACAAATTGGAATTCATTTAGCAACAGATTTTTTTCTTCCATTTGAATTCATTTCAATAATTCTTTTAGTTGCTTTGATAGGTGCGATTGCTGTGGCTCGTCAGTAAGAAATTTTTCGAATTAATAATCGAAATCAAAATTAAAACTGTTTTCTATGTTATCACATCTCTTTTCCTTCAATTTTTTTTAAAGATTATTTATAAAGATTATTTATGTATAAATGTATAAATTCTTTTATTTGATCTATTATCCATATATTTATTTGTTCAGTACTTATGATATTCTTAATTCGAGTCAATCTCAGGTGGAATTGTTGTTCATATTGAAATAAATCGAAATTGAAAAATTGATAAGGAGTTGGTAAATGATGCTCGAGCATGTACTTATTTTGAGTGCCTTTTTATTTTCTATCGGTATCTATGGATTAATCACGAGTCGAAATATGGTTAGAGCCCTTATGTGTCTTGAACTTATACTGAATGCTGTTAATATAAATTTCGTAACATTTTCTGATTTTTTTGATAGTCGCCAACTAAAAGGAAATATTTTTTCAATTTTTGTTATAGCTATCGCAGCCGCTGAAGCAGCTATTGGACCGGCTATTGTTTCGTCAATTTATCGTAACAGAAAATCCACCTGTATCAATCAATCGAATTTGTTGAATAAGTAGTATTAATTGTTATAGAATATAATTTTCATATTTATTAATTTGAGTTGGTATGTATGATATCTAAGTTGTCTGATCATGTTTGTGAAAACGTAAGAAATTAAAATATCTTGGCTCTATCTCAGAAGTTGATCCAGAATTGATAAAATTTCTGGTAAATCATTGATTCGTCTGGTTTCTAAATATATGCTGATTCATTTAGAAATTTACTAGATTGAAATTTTATGACGTTAAACAAAATTTTAATCCAATGTCACATTCAGTAAAAATTTATGATACATGTATAGGGTGTACTCAATGTGTCCGAGCCTGTCCCACGGATGTATTAGAAATGATACCTTGGGATGGGTGTAAATCCAAACAAATTGCTTCCGCTCCAAGAACAGAGGATTGTGTCGGTTGTAAAAGATGTGAATCCGCTTGTCCAACAGATTTCTTGAGTGTTCGAGTTTATTTATGGCATGAAACAACTCGAAGCATGGGTCTAGCTTATTGATAGTTTCCAGAAAACCTCACTTGAATACATTTGCTTTTTTGTTTACCGACAAAAACCCGTACTCGAAAAAATATTTTCTAGCACGGGTTTTTCCAGTCTAAGTGTATCTTGTCTTTACCACGAATTCTTTTCCTTGGTTAACAATATTTGTAGTTTTACCGATAGCGGCGGGTTTATTAATTTTCTTTTTCCCTCATAGAGGAAATAAGGTAATTAGGTGGTATACTTTATATATATGTATAGTAGAGCTCCTTTTAATAACTTATGCGTTCTCTTATTATTTTCAATTTGAGGACCCATTAATCCAATTAGCAGAAGATTATAAATGGATCCCGTTTTTTGATTTATACTGGAGATTGGGAATAGATGGATTTTCTTTAGGACCTATTTTACTGACAGGATTTATCACCACTTTAGCGACTTTAGCGGCTTGGCCGATTACTCGGGATTCTCGATTATTCAATTTTCTGATGTTGGCAATGTATAGTGCTCAAATAGGATTATTTTCATCTCAAGATCTTTTACTTTTTTTTATCATGTGGGAGTTAGAATTACTTCCCGTCTATCTACTTCTTTCCATGTGGGGGGGAAAGAAACGTCTGTATTCAGCTACAAAGTTTATTTTGTATACTGCAGGCGGTTCGGTTTTTTTATTAATGGGAACTTTAGGTATCGCTTTATATGGTTCTAATGAACCAACATTTAATTTTGAAACATCAGCCAATCAATCATATCCTGTGGGACTAGAAATATTTTTCTATATTGGATTTCTTATTGCTTTTGCTGTCAAATCACCGATTATACCCTTACATACATGGTTACCAGACACTCATGGGGAAGCACATTACAGTACTTGTATGCTTCTAGCCGGAATCCTATTAAAAATGGGGGCGTATGGATTGATTCGAATCAATATGGAATTATTACCTCATGCTCATTCTATCTTCTCCCCCTGGTTGATAATAATAGGCGTAATGCAAATAATCTATGCAGCTTCAACATCTCCTGGTCAACGAAATTTAAAAAAAAGAATAGCCTATTCTTCTGTATCTCATATGGGTTTCATAATTATAGGAATTTGCTCTATAAGTGATATGGGACTCAATGGAGCTATTTTACAAATTCTATCCCATGGATTTATTGGTGCTGCACTCTTTTTCTTGGCAGGAACTGGTTATGATAGAATACGTCGTCTTTATCTTGACGAAATGGGCGGAATGGCTCCCTTAATGCCAAAACTATTCACGACCTTCAGTATTTTATCACTAGCTTCCCTTGCATTACCGGGCATGAGTGGTTTTTTTGCGGAATTGATAGTCTTTTTTGGACTAATTAGTGGCCAAAAATACCTTTTAACGACAAAAATATTAATTACTATCGTAATGGCAGTTGGAATGATATTAACTCCTATTTATTTATTATCTATGTTACGACAGATGTTCTATGGATACAAACTGTTTAATGCTCCAAATTCTTATTTTTTTGATTCTGGACCTCGGGAATTATTTGTTTCGATCTCTATCCTTCTGCCTGTAATAAGTATTGGTATTTATCCGGATTTCGTTTTCTCATTATCAATTGACAGAGTCGAAGCTATTCTATCTAATTATTTTTATAGATAGTTTTTCTAAAAAAAAAAATCCTATGATTTTTGATTTTCAAAAATTCAAAATTATTAGGTTACACAATGAAAAAACTTCTTTTTTACTCTCTTAAATCTTGAATTTTAATTAACAAAAAATGAATTCTAAGCAAAAATTTTTGGCATTTGTGAGAACTTTTTGAATTACCATACTAGTTGATTCAAAAAGTTCTCAACAGCTTACCTGAAGCTTTTTGTCTCTATATTTTGCTGTCCTAGAGAGTTGCATTCGTCAGACTCTTTCTTCAAGTGCTAATTGTTAATGTAAATGAACCATAACTATGTAGTCCTATTCCTAATAAATTCACTCCAAAATAGCATATCCAAATTATAAGAAAACCGCTAGAAGCGACAATTGCCGAATTTAAACCCTCAAAATTTTTATTTGTTCGAGTATGAAAAAAAATCGCGAATATGGTCCATGTAATAAACGCCCAAGTTTCCTTTGGGTCCCAATTCCAATATGATCCCCATGCTTCATTAGCCCAGACTGCTCCCGAAAGAATACCTATAGTTAAAAAAATAAATCCTATACTTATAATCCGATAACTCCAGTCATCTAATTGTTGAATCAATTGAAACCTATAATAATTCTTATACGAAAGAACGGAAATATTTCTTAAAACATTTTTTCGGTTCGTTATATATTGTATCTCATTAAAGTAAAATGAATCGGGTAATAAATTATTGCTTTTATCAAAAATTCTTATGATTTTTTGAAATCTGATGACTAGAAATGCTACTGATAATAATGATCCACACAAAAGAGCTGCATAGCCCAATATCATCATACTTACGTGCATCATTAACCACTGGGATTGAAGAGCGGGCACTAACATTTCTGATTGATGCATGCCTTTTAAAAGACCTGAAGTGGCAAACCCTTGAGTAAAAAGAGTACTTGGCGCGGTTATTGCGCTTAAATAATTTTTATATTTTTTAAAATACGGAACTATATGAATAGCAGAAAATGCCCATGAAAGAAAGATTAATGATTCATATAAATCACTTAATGGTAAATGTCCACCAAAAAACCAACGAGTAACTAATAATCCTGTTATACAGAAAACAGTAGTTATCATGCCTTTTTCTGACGAATCATAGAGTTCTACGAATTCATCGACCAATAAGGTTATCAAATGAATTGTAATTACAATTGACACGACTGAAAAAGATATATGAGTTAATATATGCTCTAAAGCCGAAACTATCATAAAGTAAAAAATAAAATAAAAAAGTTATGGGGGTTCCTCTTTTCGTATATATAATTGAAATTAGGAAGTAAAGTCATTATAGGATATATTGTATCCTTTTGAAAATTACAGGATCTAATACCGCTACTCGGACTCGAACCGAGATGCTCTAGCACTGCTTCCTAAGAGCAGCGTGTCTACCAATTTCACCATAGCGGCTTGCTTGAAATTATAATAATCACTTTTTATTTAATCGTCGAGCTTTGAGGCAATACTTTACTTTTTACGAAATATTCAAATTCATGACGAAATTTTTATTTAAGAATAAAAACAAATCAAATTTTATGAATTCCAATTCAAATATTTATTACATTCAATAGATTTCTCGAAATATTTTATTGCTTAGTTTTTTATTGTGGAAAGAGTTTGAGTTAGGATTTCGAAACATCATTAGATATTCTATCATATAACAACAAAATTTCTAGTTCTGCTACGTACTTAAAAAAAAATTGTCTTTACTTTATCCGAAAGCTTCTTTTTTTTTTTAATAGATTTTTACTATTCGCTTCCTTACTCTATATATTAAATCTGAAAATTATACTCTTTTCATCAAAAAAGCCTATCCGACTTATTTCTATCTTTTTTCATCATATTAAATATATAAAAAAATACATCAATAAAGTTTAAGAACCTAAATTTTTTTTATCCTGAAATTGTTAGTTAGCCGAATATTTTAGAATTATATTTAAAAACCTTTAACTTTTTTTTCGTATAATTTGTCAAACTCAACGAAAAAGTATATCTAATTCAAATTGAATTTGAAAATACAAATGAGACTATTAATTAATTTGTTAAAATAAAAAAAAATTTTGAATAATTCTTTACTTTATACCTATGGAAAATATAAAAGAAAAGTGTCAAATATAACAGTCTTTTTTCGAAACATAATGAAAAAAAAATAACTCCATTTCAAAAGGTACTAGTTAATGGTTGTGAAATGGTTCTGAATAAATAAACAAATAAAATATTTATTTTATTGAATCCAGTAAGGATCTGCTAACATTATTCGTGCTTCTGTTAAAATTAGCTTTTTTTATTATTACTATCACTATCAAAATTTAATAAACCACTTTTTTTAGAATTCTTTAACCTTTCTCTATGTAGATAAAAATTTTTAATTAAAAATAAAAAATTTTAAGTAATTTTTTGAATAATAATGGCTTTCTAGTTAGTTAGAATAAGTATTTTTTTTTTTTTCAGTAGTATCTTTATTTGACGAATTCGAACTTTTTGATTTTAATATGTGAATTTTTTTTTTTAATTGATAATAATTAAAAATAGAAATATAAAATTGGATTTCATTTTTATATACTTTGTATTTTTTCTTTTTCATTTATTTTCTTTATTGACTGATTTAAAATAAAAAGATATAAGAGCTGATAAATCAGAAACACGAAATAATTAATTAGTAATTAAAAAAGTTTTTGTTATGGAACATATATATCAATATTCATGGATCATACCTTTCCTTACATTCCCAGTCCCTATGTTAATAGGAACAGGACTTCTCCTTTTTCCGGTGACAACAAAAAAACTTCGTCGTATGTGGGCTTTTCCAAGTGTTTTATTGTTAAGTATAGTTATGATTTTTTCACTCGATCTGTCTATTCAGCAAATAAATAGCAGTTTTATTTATCAACATATATGGTCATGGACCATCAATAATGATTTTTCTTTAGAGTTCGGACACTTGATTGACCCACTTACTTCTATTTTGTTAATATTAATTATTACAGTTGGAATTATGGTTCTTTTTTATAGTGATAATTATATGTCTCATGATCAAAGCTATTTGAGATTTTTTGCTTATATGAGTTTTTTCAATACTTCAATGTTGGGATTAGTTACTAGTTCGAATTTGCTACAAATTTATATTTTTTGGGAATTAGTTGGAATGTGTTCTTATCTTTTAATAGGTTTTTGGTTCACACGACCTAGTGCATCGAATGCTTGTCAAAAAGCATTTGTAACTAATCGTGTAGGGGATTTTGGTTTATTATTAGGAATTATTGGTCTTTATTGGATAACGGGCAGCTTCGAATTTCGAGATTTGTTCAAAATAGTCACTAACTTGATTTCTAATAATAAAGTTAATCTTGTATTCGTTACTTTGTGTACCTTTTTCTTATTTTCCGGTGCAATTGCTAAATCAGCACAATTTCCTCTTCATGTATGGTTGCCCGATGCCATGGAAGGCCCTACTCCGATTTCGGCTATGATACATGCTGCTACTATGGTAGCGGCGGGAATTTTTCTTGTAGCTCGACTTTTTACTCTTTTCCTAGTCATACCTTACATAATGAATTTAATAGCTTTGATAGGCATAATCACAGTCTTTTTAGGAGCTACTTTAGTTCTTGCTCAAAAAGATATTAAGAGAGGTTTAGCTTATTCTACAATGTCTCAATTGGGTTATATGATGTTAGCTCTAGGTATGGGGTCTTATCGAGGTGCTTTATTTCATTTGATTACTCATGCCTATTCGAAAGCATTGTTGTTTTTAGGGTCTGGATCTATTATTCATTCAATGGAAGCTATTGTTGGTTATTCTCCAGATAAGAGTCAAAATATGTTTCTTATGGGTGGTTTAACAAAACATATTCCAATTACAAAAACTTCTTTTTTATTAGGAACATTTTCTCTTTGTGGTATTCCACCCTTCGCCTGTTTTTGGTCCAAAGATGAAATTCTTAATGATAGTTGGTTGTATTCACTTAGTTTCGCAATAATAGCTTGGTTCACTGCGGGATTAACTGCATTTTATATGTTTCGGATTTATTTACTTATTTTTGAAGGATATTTAAATCTTAATTTTAAAAATTACAACGGGAAAAAAAACAGTTCATTTTATTCAATATCTTTATGGGGTAAAGAAGGATTAAAAACATTTAACAAAAATTTTTGTTTATTACCTTTATTACCAATTAATAATAATGACAGGACTTCTTTTTTTTGGAAGAACACAGATAAAATTGATGTTAATGTAAGAAATATGACATGGCCCTTTATTACTATTCCTAATAGTAACACTAAAAGTATTTTTTTCTACCCAAGGGAATCCGATAATACTATGTTATTTCCTATGCTTGTCTTCGTACTATTTTCTTTATTTATTGGAGCCGTAGGAATTCCTTTCAATCAATTCAATCAAGAAGAAATCAAGTTGGATATATTGTCAAAACTTTTAACTCCGTCTTTTAACCTTTTGCATGAAAATGAACAAAATTCTGCGGATTTGTATGAATTTTTAACAAATGCAACTTTTTCAGTCAGTATAGCTTTTTTCGGAATATTTATAGCGTCATCTTTCTATAAGCCTGTTTATTTATCGGTACAAAATTTTAATTTCGTTAATTCATCCGCTAAAAAGAAAAAAGGCTTGAAGAAAATTCTTTCGGACAAAATAATAAATGGGATATATAATTGGTCCTATAATCGAGGTTACATAGATTCTTTTTATGAAATATCTTTTATTGGTGGTCTAAGAAAATTAGCTGAATTTTTTTCTTTTTTTGATAAACGAATAATTGATGGAATTATCAATGGGGTCGGTGTTAGCAATTTCTTTGTAGGAGAAAGTATAAAATATGTAGGAGGCGGTCGCATTTCTTCTTATCTTTTATTGTATTTATTTTATGCCGTAATTTTTTTATTAATTTCTTATTTTTTTTCTTTTCAATAATCAATAATTAAATTTATTTAATTATTATATTGATCTATAACCTTTTTTCTATTTTGTCCGGATCCTCCTTTTCCTTTTCTTCCGAAAAAAGGGAAGAAGAAGGATCTTCTTCGGCGGATCCCTCTTGTTCCTGTTTAGTCCCCTTCGTTTCGGAAGTTGTTTCTACATCTGTTTCTT